>CM076577.1:1320902245-1321181249 GCA_034641835.2 Pinus albicaulis
ATCTGGTACAAGTTTGGATCCACCTCACTCTTGGAGAATCCAAGCCCGGTGAAGTAGCTGTCTATCCGAGTGTACCAAGCACGAGGTGCTTGCTTCAGCCCGTACAGTGCTCTCTTGAGTTGGCACACATGCGACTCACTGTTGAAGATCTCAAAACCTTCAGGCTGCTCTATGTACACCTCCTCCTCAATAACTCCATTGAGGAACGCAGTCTTCACATCCATCTGATGAATGTGCCACCCCATCTGCGCTGAGAGAGCAAGGATCGTCCGTATGAAAGAGTACCTTGCGACAGGTGCAAAAGTCTCCTCATAGTCAATCCCCTCGATCTGTGAGAAGCCACGGGCGACAAATCTCGCCTTGTACTTCTCCACACTCCCGTCAGCCGCCTGCTTCACCTTGTAGATCCATCGCGAACCTACAACTGATTTCCCAACCGGTCTTGGGACAATCTCCCATGCACTGTTCCTGATGATCTAATCATATTCTTCGATCATGGCATCAACCCATGCGGGTTCCTCCACAGCTTCCTCAAAAGAGGATGGCTCTGTCACAACACATTGACTCATAAGAGCCATGTATCCAGTGTACCGATCCGGTGACTGTCTCTGTCTGCGCTGTGCTGTAGGTGGTCCCACAACCTTCTCTGCATCCCGAGCCAGTCGCTCAGCTTCTGTAGTGCGCATGCGCCCTCTGATGGTTGGCGCTGCCTGGGTGGTTTCTTCCACCTCCCGAACCTCCTCTTGTGGCTGATCCACATCTGGAAGCTCCTCCTTAGGAACTAACAGCTCCTCATCTGCATGCAAGTGTAGCTCCCTCTCAAGCGAACACTGCATGGCTTTCTCCTCCTGAAATTTTATATCCCGTCGCACAACAGTCTTGCGACTGTCTGACAAATACACCCGGTAGTTGTGAGGTGTATCATTGTACCCCACAAATATTCCAACCTCAGCAGTTGGATCTAGCTTCCTTCTCGCATCCTTCGTCACATGCATGTAGATAGGAGAACCAAAAATCCGCAAATGGGAAATATCAGGCCTCTTGCCATAATAAGCCTCCTCCGGTGTACTCATGCCAAGAACCTTGTGAGGACAACGGTTCTGCACATACACTGCTGTATTGCATGCCTCAGCCCACAAGTGAAGGGGTAGGCCCTAATCATGCAACATCGCCCGTGCAGCACCCACGATCATTCTGTTCTTCCGCTCAGCCACCCCGTTCTGCTGTGGGTTATGGGGTGCGATGAGCTCTCTCCGAATCCCTTCTGCGCTGCAGAACTCCTTGAATTCAGCCGAGATGAATTCACCACCGTTATCACTCCTTAGAGCAATCACCTTCTTCCCCGACTCCTTCTCGACCAGTGCTTTAAACTCACAGAACTTCGCGAATGTATCGCTCTTCTTCGACATGAAGAAGATCCAGCACTTTCGAGAGAAATCATCAACAAAGATCACATAATACTTGTGCTTTGCTGTCGAAGCAACTGAGAAAGGACCACACACGTCTGTGTGAACTCTCTCAAGGATCGTCGTGGCACGACTATCCTTCTCGTGAAAGGTGGCTTTCACATACTTCCCTAAAGTACACCCCTTGCACTGATCTGACTGCACAAGGGTGCCCTTAGGAAGCCCAGTAGAAATCTGCTGCAGAATCTTCAAAGCTCCATGGTGAAGGTGGCCCAATCTCCTGTGCCACAATTCGCCCTCATCATCCCGGCTCACCACTTCTCCCGCCTTGCATGCCATAGCTGCGCAGCCATCTACCTGCAACTGATAAAGGTTCTTGGTCCGAACCCCTATCTTCCGGGTCTCTCCAGTAGTCTTACTGCGCAGGAAGGCTTTTCCTTCGCTGAAGACCACATCATACCCCTTATCCTCTAACATCGCTACTGAAATCAGGTTCTTCTTCAATCCGGGTACATGCATGACATCCTTTAATACAAAGGGTCTACCAGACTCCCTCTGAAAGGATACGGTACCGATACCAGTCGCACTGTATCTACCATCATCGCCCATCTCGATGTGCACACCCAAATCTTTGTTCTCCAGATCTGAGAACAACTCCCGATCTCCCGTCATATGAAATGACGCACCGTTGTCCAAGAACCACACCGATCCCATCACACTTGAAACCAAGCATGCAATCAGTGAAAAGTCAAGCTCGAACTGTGAAGCCAAAGCTTCTCCATCTGCAGATCTTCCCGCTTGCTTGTTCTTCTTCTTCTTTGGACAATTGATAGCATAATGTCCGTGATCATGGCAGTGAAAACACTTCACTTTCGCCATATCCTGCTTCTTGCCCTTAGCTCCAGAATGAGAGGTTTTCTTACCCTTCCCTTTCTTAGCTTTGGACACCAAAGCGCAGTTTTCTTCATCAGCTCCCTTTGATGAAGATCCATCTTGAGTAGTCCTCCTTATCTCCTCCTGCATGAGATCCGCCCAAAGGCGCTCCCATCCCGGCAGCTTCTCCCGACCATTGACACTATCTTGATATGAGTGCCGAGCCTTCGGAAGACCAAGGAGAGCCAGGTCAACCATGTCCTCGTCTTCGACAGTCACCCCCACACTTCCCAGCTCATCTCTGCATTGAGTGAACTTCGTGAGGTATTTGGCGATACTGTCGCCTTTCTCCATCTTGATGTTCCCGAGCTTATCTTTGAGCGCCAGCTTCCTTTGGTCGCTCTTACTCTGGAATAGATCCGTCAAAGCTTTCCACATTAAATATGGAGTAGCCTTTCCATGCAGGCTGGATACAATATGATCCTTGACGCCCTCCAACAGGATCCTTCGACACTTCGCCATCTTCTTTTGCCATGCATCGACTTCAGCAGGATCAATGGGCTTTTGGACATCCGTATCTAGGAACTCCTTCAGACCATTATCTTCTAATACTTTCTCCATGCGATCCTTCCATGTAACATAATTCGAACTGCCTTCAAGAGAATATTCGAGTCGCAAACCGTTGAAAGACATTTTCAACACTGGCACCAAGAAAACAAAACTGCTGCAAAATTTCGAATTCCACCTCAAATCTCAACCGCTCTAGATCTGTGAGAAAAAATTATTTCTAACACAGAGATTGACTGCAAGGGGCGTTTACCAGACCTTTCACTTTCCGAAGAAAGATGAATCCGGAGGCTACCTGGTCCGCATGCAGACTTTGTCTACCGAAATAAGTTTGTAATCACTGTGATGATCAATCTGAACTTCAATAGCTCTGATACCATGTAGAAATTTGTTGAATAATAATTAATTTATCCACCGAGACTATCCTGATCACATACAATTCGAATTTATATGCAACACATAATCTCTTCCACTCAACTCAGATCATCACACATGCGGAAATAAAATCAAGCGATAACACATCAAATCATCATACACATTAACACAGTTTGTATGGGGAAAGCTTATAGCTGAAAACCCCGCAGCTATTGTGTATATTATAATGGAGAAATCATGTAACAAACTCAGTACAATACTCCTCACAAGTACTCAGTACTTTCTCATGAAGTTACACACAAACTAGCTTGGTTTTGAACAGGTTACTGGTTCAAAACTCACCACTAATTTCCTTGCCTCTATTGCGCAATCCAGGCCTGTCTATATAGAGATCCAAGGTTCGAATCTCCTTGGCTTGACTACGCAATTGTCATGGACAAATCCTCCAAGTGTGGTGCAAATCTCATGCACAACTGATGTCGCCACTGATAGCTAACTCCACCCTTTCATCTACCTCTTTCACTGGTCTCCACTGAACTGATCATGCACTGTAGTGAACTGATGTGTTCTTGAGTTGAATAATGAGTTATTAATTAATGAATTAAATAATATTTAATTCACTCCACTCATAACTAATTTATTAGCTAGTTAAACTAATCTCAACCAGTTCAACTAAAATAAACAGAACACAACTCCACTATCTGTCTCATTAACTCCTCCAAACTTCTGCCACTGAAGTCCAACTGAAGTCAACCATGCATGATGCCATCAAACCCTTGGGAACCATGTGATTCCTCTGTCAGATGCATGAGCCACTTCTGTAGCTCAAACTGAAGTGCTCCAAGAGAGTAAACTGAAGTTTATAGTCTAAATATTATTAAGGGTAAATAATATTTGACTTCCCTATTTTTAGGAGAGGCAGTCTAAAAATAGCCTTCGACCTCTTCAACCTAAAAAATAGAGTCTCATCTATTTTTACCAACATGACCAATGCTCCAAAAATCTCAAACTGGAATCCTCGAACCATGCTCCATATGTCTAAAAATAGACATAGTCTAAAAATAGACTTTTGCGCCAGAATTTGCCTGCGGGCCCACTTAGTGAAGGCGACTTCATTTCACTAAGCTCCATCATCTTGCTGCATTTTCAACAATATCATACTCTAATATGGTAGCAATCCATTTACCTCTTTTTCCCTCAATTCCATCTTGAGTTAAGATGTCTTTGACAACAACATTTGGTACATAGGCTATCACATGTGAATACAATATATAGATTCTTAAATCTTTAATGGCTTTTACAAGTGCAAAATCTTGTTTTTCCATGATGTTGTATTTTAATGATGCATCCCTTAGTGCTTTACTAAAAAATGCTATAGGTTTTTCACATCCTTGATCATCCTTTTGTAATAAAATAGCTGCTACAATATGTTCTGATGCAAATGAAAATATTATGAAGTCTCTATCAAATTGTGGACTGGTAAGAACTGGTGTTCTAGTCAAAGCCATTTTAATTTCTTCAAACGATTGTTTGGCTTCTACTGTCCATTTAATACTTGAATCCTTTCTTAACATGTTAGTAAGTAATCTAAGTAGTTCAGCTAAACTTGAAATGAATCTTCTCAAAAAATTGATTTTTCCTATGAAAGCTTGAAGTTCTTTGATATTTCTGGGATGAGGTATCTGCAAGATAGCTTCTATTCTAGCAGGATCAATTCTAATACCATATTTTGAAATGATATGGCCCAAGATTTTACCTTCTTCAAGACCAAACAATGACTTCTTTGGATTCAAAGAGATACCATACTTTCTGCATTTTATGAATACTTGGCTGAGATGGTCCAAATGTTGCTGATTTGATTTAGAAAAAACAGTTAAATCATCCAGATATATAACAAGAAAGTCATGAATTTCTTTTGAAAATGCAATGTTCATTGCTCTTTGGAAGGTTGCTCCATCATTTTTAAGTCCAAATGGCAGTTTAACGTACTTGAATATACCCCATGGTGTTGTAAAATCTGTTTTATCCTGGTCATCAGGATGAACCAGAATTTGGTTGTATCCTGAGAACCCATCTAAAAGAGAAATCCTTGAAGCACCTACTACTCTCTGCAAAATGTGATCCATTTTGGGCAAAGAGTAATTATCCTTCAAAGAAACCTTATTTAGATTTCTTAAATCAACACATAATCTGATCTCTCCAGTTTTGTTCCTAGTAGGGACTAAATTAGACACCCACTCCGAAAATCTAATAGGAGCTATTATCCCTGCTTCATACATTCGTTTGATTTCCTTTTCAATTGAAGGCAACAGTACAGGGTTGATTCTTATGAGTTTCTGTTTAAATGGTTTCTGATCTGATCTTAGAGGTATTGTATGTTGAATTATTGAGGTATCATATGATTTCAAGTCTTCATAACTCCAGGCAAAAACATCCTGGAATTCCTTTATTAGTTCAACATATTTTAATTTTTTATCGGGAGGCAAAGATTTAGATAACTTCATTATTTTAGGATTTTCTTCAGTTCCCAAATTATGTTCCTCTATATCATCTTTCACTGGTTCCATTTTGGGTTTCTTTGGAATATCATTAGAGTCGAAAAGATATTCTAGAGGAGTTAATCCTTTAGGCAAATGATTATCTTTCAAATTAATGATCTCAGATTCATCTTCTATAGTCTTATCAACTTCCATTTGTTTAAGGTCCTGCATTTCTTTTTTGGTGAATTTTGTTGGGTGATGCATTTGAATTGCAGTCTCTTCTGAAATGTTTGTTTCTTGTTCATTTATTTGATCAGATTCAATGACTATATCTTCATCTATGTTACTGTTAGAAAATTCATTCTCTAAAGTCAAAAAATTGTTAATTTGATTGTCATTTGCAAACACTTGCCAATTCACGAGATTGTCAGGTATAGCTGGTCTGTGTCTAATCTCAGCTGTGAACTGATGATTAGGTTCGAATGGTAATTTACAAGTGCTAGCAAACATTGCAAGACTATGAGCATGCAAATTTTGTTTTCTTGGAATTTTGGCAAGCTGAGCCTGCAGAAAAGTATTAAGAATCTCTACAACTATTCATCTATATTCTCTTAGTCTGGGATTGTTTGTCGGAAATTCACCATTGATCTGTTGAATGATTAAATCAGAATCTCCTATGATAGATACTCTAATTTCCCCTAAATTTTTGAGAAGTTTAAGATCTAACAAAAGAGCTTCATATTCTGCCATATTATTAGTGCATTTAAAGTTCAACCTGTAAGCATGACCTTCAGCATAATCATTTTCAAGGTTGTGTATCCAAATTCCAGCTCCTGCTCCTAACTTGTTAACCAAACCATCAAATTCTAAATGCCAAATAATTTTATGTTAATAATTGGTATTAGGTGTTTCAGGAACTTTCTTCATAGTGAGATCTGGTATTTTAGTTTCTTCTGGATTTTCTTGTGTATCTATTGTTTCTTTTTCCTTAGAGATTTCCTAGATTTGAACACTAGATTTTTTATTTGCAATTTCTTTTGGTTCTGTTGCTAGTACTTCTAATTCAGTGGGGAGATCAAATTCAGCATTGTAAAGAATAAACGAGTCCATATCAGAGTGTACTGAGAAAATGGGGAAATTTTCAGGCTTCTCCTGACTACTTACCACACATTTCATTAAAGTTTCTCTGTATAGTCTCTTAGGTTGGTCGAACACTGAAATAGTAGCATATGACATTTCTAATTGAAGAGATCCTCTGAGTTTTGCACCCCAAGATCTAGACAATAGCATACCATATTTTGGAGGAATATCTGCTACTACTATATCCATCAAAATTGTTTTCGCAGGGTATTGAACCAATGTAACACACAAATCTTTGATTAATCCTAAACATCTTACCTAACTTGAATCAAAAGAAAAGAGATCTTTGTATGGTCTGGTGATGTCTAGGTTCAATCTTTCCATTACAGCCTTGGGCATTAGATTGTGAGATGCCCCAGAGTCAAGCATGGCATTATGAAGTATTTTATCATGTATATTCAAACTCACATAGAACGGAGGAGTTCCTCCACTTCCAGGTTTTCCACTTACTTCAGGGCCAAAGAGTAATCTAGGTTGGTCATCAAAAACATTAACTGAATCATCATTTCCAGGAATTTTGAGTGATCTATTGATTTGGCTTCTGTAGACATCATGTTTAGCTAATTCGGACAATGGAACAACTATTTTTAATTTGCCTACTTTAGCTTCCAGATTAAAAGGTTTATTAGTTTGAATCCTTGTATTTCGAACAGTTGGATTATCTTTTTCTTCTATGTTTTCAGTATTTTTCTCCTTCTCAGGATTGGGGTTGTGGGTTGAAGTTGTTTTCGAATCAACTTCTGGTGGTTCCTCTACATTTCCTTTGGGAGGAAGAGTATTGGAAAGTTGTCTGTTATTCAGTTAAGTATCAGATACATCTTCAATTATTGGGTGAGCAGGATTAGGATATGATCTAGTGAGAATATGTACAGGGGTAGTACTGGTCTTACCTTTGATGGGTTGCTTTGCAGATTTCTGTTTACTTGTTTTCGGGACATCAATTCTCCGGCTCCTCAAATTGTATTTTTTATGAACTTCGTAAATGGCTGTGTCATATCCTTCCTTAAAGTCAAATGATTCTCTTGAATGGGTCTAAAATTGCTTAAGAATATGTGCTTCTTGATCATCTTGGGTCAAGAAAATTTCTGGTTTGTTCTCACATTCAGTGAAATTGTTTATTTGAACGTCTTCAGTTTGTTCTTCAGAAGTTTAGCCTTCAACATAATTTTCCTAGAATGGGGGCCTAATATTTTGGTCAGGACCAGATTTTCCAGTATTTTAATTTTGGTTTCTTCTGAAATTTGGATTTCTTACAGTGTTGCTCGGTTGACCATCCCAAGGAGTTTTGTTCTTTTCAATAGCTTCTACTCTATCTCCTAGCCTTTCCATTCCTTTGATGATAGCATCAAGTTTCTTTTCAAAAGCTGTGGGTTCTTCATTTACAGGCATTCTCCTTTTAGCTCTGGCTCTAGCTCGTTTCTCTATCAGGTTAGCTTCAACACTAACAACTATACTTTGCATTTCTTCTAGAGTTTGAGGAGCTCTTTCCCTAAGTTGATATGCTATATCAGAATCGAATCCATCAGGGAATTTGATTAATACTGAATCGGGAGGAGGTCTAAGGTTTTGGGGAACAACATTGTAAGCTTCATTAAATCTGGCGACATAATCTTGCACAGTCTCATTTGGTTCTCTTTTTAGTTTTCCAAAGTCTGATAAGATTTGAAGAGGATCTTTCTTCTTCTCCCATCTGTTTAAAAATGTTCTATAAAGAGCTGGTAAATCAATAATATTGTTTACAGGAAGGGCTCGAAACCAGGTTCTAACTTCCCCAGTAAGAATTTGGACAAATATTCTCATTCTTACATCATCAACATCTATTTCATAAATTTCAAAGTAATCAGTCATCTTTTTAGTATGCTGTTGTGCAGTGTAAGTACCAGAACCATCAAACGGAGTGATTTTACTTTGATAGTCTTGGGGCATAGCAGCTGGATTGGCTGGTAGCCTTAAGGGAGCATATATGTTTTCCATTGGAAGAGGTAATGGAATAATAGGTGAAGTTGGTCTGTGAGTGATGGGTGGAGGGGTAGAAGAGGTGGTTTGAGGTGGAAAGGTTTGAGGAAATGTTTGGGGAAATGTTGATGAACTTGGAGAGGCTAAAGTAATCACAGAAATATTTGATGTTCCTTCAGAGGTAAGCCTAGATTGTATAGAATCTCGCAAATGTTTTTCAAGATGTGAAGTAACAAATTCAAATTGTAAATCTTCAAGAAACACTGGTTCTGGAACCAAATTGGACAACTCAAATTCAAAAAATTTTACAAATAAAGATGTTTCAAACTGCTCATCAAAAGGTTCATCCTCAAGATAAATCCACTTCACAGGGCAGGATATTGATCTATAGAGAGGTCGAGAACTTCCAGAGCTTTCTTGACTATCTTGTCTTCTAAGAATTCTGGGAATCAGATTCGGATTTTCAAACACAGGCGGTGGATTTGGATCAGGATTAGCCCTAGTGTAACGAGTCCTTTCTGAAGCCAGATTTATAAGTGATATTTTTGGTTTTTCGTCTTAAATAAAATGAACAATACAACTTCAATAATATCTTCAAGAAGTTTTAGATATTGGGTTTAAATTTTCTTAAAGATTTATTCAACTAGAGGAACTAATCAAATGTTTGAAACCAAAGTTCAGTTCATAAACAAGACCGGAGATAGACTGAAGCAGCATTTATTTACTTCTGCAATTGCAAAGCAAAAGAAGTTTCAAAGGTTACCTGGCTAATCTTCAGGCTCTGTCTGTAGTTTATAAAATAAACAATAGTAACAATGAAATTATTCAGTTCTCCAGTGGAGTTGCCACTATGTTATCACTCAGATTTTCCTTGAAGTTGTTGGGAAGAGGAAAGGGGTCCGAGGTAACCACAAACCAATCTTTTAGGTACAGAATCTAGCCAATATGTACCCAGAGAGGGCTCTCTCTGTAAAATTTAGCTTTGTTTTAGAAGATATTAGGCTAGTTATAAAGTTCAGGGGTTTTGTTTAAATTTGGGTGGTGGAATTTGGTAGCTGAGGGCAAGATTGAGTGATTCAGGTCATTGGGCTAATGGAATTAAGAAAATGGCTTAACTGAATTAATTTTTTTAACAAAAGATGGTTTCACAGGGCAAGATAATCAAACAGGGAACAATTTCAGATCTAAAGTGAATGGAATGGAATTAGAATGGATGAAAGGCAATTAAGAATCTTTCAACACATTCATAAGAGGGAAGCTGAGTGATTATTAATAAAGAGCAATCAAGTATTCTTTACTAAATAATCAAAATGCTTAAACTAGAAAAATAGGAGAAATTAAGAATTCACTGTTTAAACCAGTTTAGAAGAAAACATTTAGAATAACAATGATTAAAATCATTTTACACTTAAGCACTTTCTGATTTATTCATATTCATTAATCATTAAGAAATGAAACACAGTGATGTAATAAATAGATATAAAGACTTTAAAACACAAGAGAAAGATGACTTGTTGATCCGTAGTCTGACACATGAATCCTGTAAAAAGTCTTCGCATCAATTCATCATCCAGTTAGCCACAAAAAATTTCTCCACAACACTTTATTCCAAAAAAGTCAATGTTACAGCAAAGTCTAAGAATCCACCCTCAATACTCAGATTGAAGGAGTATTTATACAAAAAATATCTCATAACATATTGAGATATAATCTAGGATGACTCATAAGTATTTTACAACAAAATAGAGACAGATAGTCTCGTAGATAAGAGAAATGATAACTGATGTTGTGCGGTTTCCTTCTTTCGAGAATGTGCTAGAGGCAGGCCCTATGATTTGGCTCATTGCTGTTTTCTTCAGTAATTATGTGCTGGCTATTCTATTTTACTGATACACTTTATCTGCATTGATACTTTTTAAATGCTCGGATACACTTTGACCTCTTCTTATCCTTCTTATCATGACCTACTGTAGTACATAATCAAAAATAAATGTAAGGATAATTTTACAAAATTTCTAACAGTTCTTCCCACCATTTATCTTCCGGAATTCTGGTCCTTTGCAGCTTCCTTAGAGCTTCATCTGTTTCTGTATACCTAAAGAAAGTAGGTTGTAATGGGAACAAATAATTTACCTCATGCTCAAGATAAAACAAATTTTCCAATCTATCATGAATATTTTTTCCTGTAGGCAATGTTGCTGCTGGTGAACTAGTTGAGGAACTGGCTTGATTGTCAACATGCTTGTCTAATTTCTCAACATAACTTTCAAGGTCCATTAATTTATCCACTGAAACTAAAGGACTGGGTAATCCTTTATTCAACAAAATATCAAATCTTTTTAAGAAGGCATTTATTTCTTCTTGCATATCTGAGCACCTTCGTTCTATATTCTGCATTAGAGTTCTTTTAGTAAAAACTATCTTTATCTCCAAAATTTTGCCTATCATGTTTTGAATACCAAGTTCTCCAAGTTGATTCTTGTTCTGAGTGTTTAAAAAGCGGATAAGTCTATTAGCTTCTTCAGCCTGTTTCCCAATTCTTCTCTTGCTTGTAGGATTTCTTCCAATGCCAATTTGACCAAATCATTCTGTTCAAACATTATTTGAATTGAGGGCCACACATCTTTTATTGACTGGATGATGTTGTCCCAAAGAATTTCATTTATTTCTTTTAAAGGCTTCTCCAATGTGAGATCCTTCTCCAATCTGTTGACCAACTTTTCTAATCTGTTGACCTCTCTTATTTTATCTGCAACATTCATCTTCGAGAGATCATATTTCTGTTCCAAAGTGGTGAGTTGTGCCTTTGTTCTCTGTAGCTCTGCCACTTGGAGTTTCATTTCCTCCATTGACTTTATTAATTCTTTTGTACTCAAATTTGAATTATTTACCTGTGACAATTCTGTTGGCTGACCTGTTGTTGTAGTACCTGCAATTATTTCAGTTGTAGAGGTTGGAGTATTTGACTGCTTATCTTTCAATGTTTTTTCAAGCTCTTTTTCTGTTTCATTAAGTTGCTCATTCAATTTCAAGAGCAAGTCCATTAATTCTTCTTCAGAATTTTTCTTTATAATTTCTGCAGTCTGTGGATGTCTTGAGGCTGGTAATTTTAATTTTTTTCTCAAGGCTGCAATATCATCATCTTTTTTCGTGATCAAAGTTTCTATACCTTTCACATCCTTGGGATTATGACCCAATCCAATAATGATTTCCTCCAAAGTCTTAATCCTGTTGTCCTTAGCCTGAGAAGATGCTTTTTCAAGACTTAATTGAGCATTAGTATTCTCCAAAGAGTCCTGCAGTTTCTGGGTCATCATTGATTTATCCGTCATAGTAGAATAAATCATCTCACCTGTCTGTTTATGTAGCTCAATTTGATCTAAAGGATGAATATCCTTTGCTAAAACTTCAAAATTAGTCCTGATGTAATCTGCAGGTGTTTGAAGTTGCTGCACTTTGGGTTTGAAGTGACTCATTAACATCTTTCCCTCCTGGATGTCATAAGCTGACATCAATCTTTGTTGATTCTTAGGAGCCATTTTCAACACTGATTGTAAACTTGAAGTCTGAGAGGATCATTTCTGGCCTTGATATTTATGAATGTTCTTTTAATGTCCCAGGCATCTTTCATTGGTGGTTTGAAAGATGATACTTGTGCACTTTGCTGCCTGTGCAGCTCTTTTTTCTGTAAATTAGTGGATGTCCCACTGATTGTACCTGCTTGCTGGCTATCCAATTCTTCTTCCCCCTGACTATCAATAATTTCATGAACGGATTCTACTTCAGGAAGAGGATTCAATTTCTGTTTTTTAGCATCAGGTTGCTCTGAAGACCCACCAATAGGAGTAGTTGCTCCAGTATCTCTCTTTTTACCCTTTTCTGCATTAAGAGGAGTTTGTAAAATTGACATTTCAGCCACATTGGTCTAAGTAGGAGGAATCTGTACTTGATCCTGTTCTTTGGAAGTTTCAGGGTGTTCTGTCATGGTAAATTTCTCTATAACTTGTATATCAGCCTCTTTCTCCTTTCCTTTAGATTCTACCGTAGCCAATGCACTGATTTCCTGTGGATTTTGTTGAGAAGTCCCAGAAGAAGAAGGACCAATACCTGGTATCTGCACCTGTCCAAAATAGTCTAGGTCAAGTATTTTTTCAAGGTCTTTCATTACATTTTCAACATTGACCTGCTCACTATCGTCTTCTACCAATGTCCCTTCCATCCATTCATCCATATTGCCATACTGTTCAATTTCTGGGATTCTTTGATGAATGTATGGTGATAGTTTGTTTTTCATTCTTCTATCACAAATGAAGTTATTTGGGTCATAAGGTACCCAATAGAAATTTTTTTGTAATTTAAGATAATCTTATAATATTCTTTCAGCTTCCTTTCCAGCATCTCTAGAGTTGCAGACAAAGGGACCTAGTTGACTTTTAATCTTGAGTTGAGCCTTTTTCTTTGCATTAAAAAAATGGACTATATCTGAATTGATCATCTGCCTGAAATACTCTAATGCAAAGAGTCTCATTGGGACATATTTTGGCAATTTGAATGGGCATAATTCACACCCATATATTCTGAATTCTGTGTGATTTTGGTATTGGTACCAGTCACCTATTCGATATTGTTTTGAGAGCTGAAGAATTTTCTTGATTTCACTACTGACCCTAGGAGGAGAGACTCCTGTCAACAAGGTGGTTGCAGGGTGTACAAAAAGGTCAATAAACTCATTGTAGGAATAAGGAGAATCACGGGAATTATGAGTAATTGCAGACCAAAAGATAACAGAGCTAGGATTTCTTTTGGCATCAAGCTTTTTGACATAGAAAGGGAAACTTTATGATTGGTAATAAAGCATGAGATGATAAATAATAGAAGAATACTTGAACACTCTTTCATTCTCTAATCTCATGAACTGATCATGAATTTTGTCTGCAATGTAGGAAGCAAAATCATACTTGACAGCAGGGGGTTGTCCAGGGGTGAAAATAGACAACAATACTAGGGTTAATTGGTCAACATATTCACTAGTATTGAAGCCCATTATAAAGGATATCATATTCAGAATAAGTCTACCATCATTAGTGAAAAAAGTATAACCATAAGGGGGAGGGCCTTTGGGCTGATGTTTTGGTAACATGAATGTTTGGCAAAGGCGATTCAACTCTTCTTGGGATAAATTGGAAGATTTCTCAAGTAATTCTCCCATGGACAGGGGAGTGATGGCTTGACCAGGTTGAAATTGCAACATTTCATTGATAGACTGAGCAGTTATGGGAAAAAGGACATTTTGACTCAGGGATAAAACTGCTCATTGATTGGGTTCATAGTTTGCATGAAAGTAATGGATTATCTCAGGGAAAATATGGAGTGAGGGGATAAGGTACATGGGAAGATTGGATTCCCATAATCCAAGAATATCAGAACCTTTCAAGTAATTATCTCTGCAATAACAAAAAAATCGAAGGGGACTTTCACTGAGAACCAAGTCTTTAATTTGAAAATCTATGTCTACCAATGGAAAATAATCTAAGTCTCTGTGAGGGGAATTCAAGGGTGTGACATTCAGAGCCACGAGAACCTCCATTTCTGGTTCTTGTGGATTCAGAAATGAATTCGGGGTTTTAAGAAAAACGGGCACAATTACTGGTTTGGGAATATAATTGTAGTTCTGGGAATAAAAAAAATCAAATTGAATTTTGTTTCAGTCTTTAGTGTGGAATTAAAACCAAAACCAGGATTATTACAGAGTTCAACGGGAAATTGAGGTAAATACCTGTCTTTCTGGGAAATAAACAGTAATTGGAACAGGTATTAGCTATGGTAGATGAATTCTGGATGCTTGAATGCGAATTTCTTCAGCACGGGAGCAGTTGATGGCATTCGACAGTTGGTTTTGGAGTTTTCTGCATGAGACTCTGGTCGTTACACAGAATAATGAAAATGACGCGGGCATATTTTTTTTATTCACAAAGTCAAAAGGTTGGTGGGTTTGTAATGGATGGCGTCAGCAAGTACAGAGGCTTCGTCAAGGGAGACAGGCAGTAAGCGGTTTCCATCGCACCGCTTTTCGGATAGGGCGGTTTTGAGCGGATGGGCAGTGATTCCATACGATGAACAACGCGTCGCACTATACGATCCAAAAAACCGCTTGGCCATCGCGCGTTATCGTTTGGACGCAAATGGCTAGTGATATTGATAATATCCGTTGATCTCAGATCAGTTGATCAAACGGCGGTCGGGATGTGGAAATGAAGAAAGAATAACAGGTGGGCCCAATATAATTAAATGTTAATTAATCGCATCGAGGATGATTCAATTGGTGGATACAGGTTATTAATTAATCGTAAAGATTAATTAATTCTTTTTTAAAACGCGGAAAAGTGATCGAGAAAGGTTTTAAACTGGGATTTAACCAAGGTTAAGACTTGCAGTTAAGGGAGGTATTGGGGATTTTACAAAGGGTTATAGTTTTAACCTTGGGTAAAGGGAGTCGAGGGATAAAAATACACAAGGGAAGGATTATTTTTGTTTTAAAACACGTAATAAAACATGTTTTAACTATTTTTCAATGTATTTTTATTATATGGTAATTAAATCAGATTAATCTAATTACCATAGGGGGGCGAGATTAATATATAGATATACTTTAGCCGAAGGGAGTATAATGAGGGTGTTTTATTAAAACATGTGGGGATTAAATACTTCGACTAAAATGATAATAAGTGGGTTTTTGGGTATTTTATAAAAAAGGAGCTATATATAATAGGAGAAGGTCATTCTTATAAGGATTTAAATAATAAATTAAAAATTAATATGGAAAATGAATGAAGCGCTAAGTGTAAAACGTTAAAGTAATGTATTTAACTTATGCTTACAGGAATGGGGTTTTTGTGAAATATTGCATAATTTTCCTAAGTAAAATGGAATTTTACTTAGGAAAAGTTTTTTTAGAAGTGAATGAATGTTATGATGAATGATGTTAAGTACTTAGGCTTTTCCAATTATTGGGCCGAGGGTCTGGTCCCTCCAATAGTCAAGGAAATGCCTTTAGCCCCTCTAATCTTTAAATGCCTTAGTACTTAGGGGAAATTAGTGAATTTTTTAGGGAAAAATGAGAAGGGAAGTTAATAATTTGACTTTGCCTGGCTTGAAAGTATTCCAGTGTATTGTCTGCCTTTGCACTTGTGATGAAAGTAAAATATTTAACACATATAAAGTCATTATTCATCACATGTAATTCTGCAATATCATCTACCTACTTTATCCTACCATTTTTTCTTCTTTATTAGGGTGCACTTAGATTGGCAAACTCTTATCACACTTTTTCTTTTACATATGGAAATATATCTAACTCTAACCTTATTACATCCAAGGGCTCAGATTAAACTGTTGAGCTCCTTTTATTTACTCTACCTATCTACTTATCTGCCAAGATTAAACATTTTGGTCAGATTTTATTCTCTATCTCTAAAACATAAAATTGAAAGATGAACTACCAAATTTAAACTATTTGACTTTTCATCAGTTGTGGCATAAAATACAAGCTGCACACAATTTTATTTATTACATTAGAGAAAAAAGTAGTGGCATTTAGACTTGCACACTTTGCTTGGCCTTTCTTTTGGTGGGATTCATTTTCTTTTATTTTTTTGGCCATTTTTATTCTTTTCACCCTTTGATTTTTCTTTTAGGGTATACCCTGTTTACATTTTTTAATTTTTTTTAATTTTTGAGAATATGGAAAACCTTTGCAACAAAGAAAGGTATGAACATATTACATAGCCCATCAAGTCAATCATGAAATATGCCACCTATTGGTATAGGAGTCTAATAAAGGGTATCTCCTGCTAAAGGCCAAGGAGGACTGCCAAGAGTTCATCCACCGGAGAGACAGAACAGAAAGGCGAAATGCCAAGGAAGCAGTTAGCAAGGCTAGGTCAATACCTTGCAAACCCTAAAACTCATTCACCATTGGATCTTGGGATAATCAAATCTACGACGGAGATCTTAACAAGTGTACACAATAATGTTTCTATCCTGGAGGCGGATAATCCGAGAAACAAAATAAATTGCCATAAATTCCAACTTTTTCCATGTCGTGCTAATGAATTGAATGTTTAACTCAGATATGGATTTGCTCTAATCACGAGTACAACCAGGGCATAAAGGCTTCCAGATAACTATAGTACCCTCCTCATGAAGCGGAGAAACCATAGGCCATTGTGTAACCATAGTCTTACTTATGGAAGTGTGTAATAATTATTTAAGTATGAGTATAAGTTTATGGTTACATATTATAAGTTACAATTATTTGTTATGTGAATAATTTTCAAGTTAAAATGATTAGATTTTAGATGTTAAGTTGTAAATGTAGGTAAGTAGATGTGTAGCGTTTTAACGCATGTAATTTTTTTTTTTTTCCGGATGTAACCTTGACTGTTACACATCTCTATAAGAATATGAACATTGAGGATGAAAATCACTTCCTCTTAGAGTGCTCTGTGTACACCCATATTAGATCTCAATTTCATAATCTTTGTTGCAATACCAACCTTCCTAGCCTTTTAACATGTCAAAATTATAGTGAGCTCCAGACGTTTCTGTCCAAGCTCTTTTAGCGTAGGAGTACAATTTTAAAACAAACTAAATAATTTATTTTTTTAAGTCCAATAAACCAAAGTTTGATCTCAGTAAACGTTAACCATCATCATCATATATATATATAATATTTTAAAAATTATTAAAAAAAAACTATAATAAATATTTCCGTGTTACTATTTTTTTATTTAAATTATCTTAAAAGTACAACACCTCAATTGAGATTTTCACTTTTCTTCTCAACAATGTGGAAAGAAAACGGGAAAAAAAAACCTAATACCTTTCGTATGGTTATTTATATTATATTTATGTTTCAATAATAAAATATTTATTTTTATTTTGCAACAATTTTGTATATAAAAAACAACAAATAATTACGTTTATTTCATGTTGATTGGGCTATAAAATACTTAGGCATTTAAGAAATTATGGTTATTGCAGTTGGTTTTTAATTTTGCAAATAAATTTAAATGTGTAATAAAAGTTTAAATATTTGATTTTTAAAAATAAAATAAACGATTTTTTTTAAATAAAAATAAAAATAAATATTTTTTTAAATATTATATTTTTTAAAGTTTAAATATCATTTTTAAAATAAAAAGTTATTTAGTAATTTTCTTTTATACTTTATTTTTTTTTAAGTTTAAATATCGCTTTTAAATTTCAATCTATAAGTATCTCATTTAAAAAATTATTTTTAATAAATAATTTTATTTTATTTTATTTCAAAGTATTAATGTATTTGTGTTTGAAAAACTCAAACATTAATAAATTTGATACCTCTCAATGTTTAATATTTTCTAGTTTAAAATGAATTTATGTTGATTTAACTAAACTAGCAATTGCACCACATGTTGCAAAAGAAATGCCTTAAGGTAATAACATGGGAAAGAGTACCCTAGAAGAAATAAGGTGTTACAGAGAAGGAACCATCGCCAAGAAATGAAAGGAAAATTTTCCATCTTAAAGGAATGAAAGGAAAATTTTGCTTCCATGGAAGCACTGCCTGGAGGTTTCAAAGATATTGTTGATAAGAGCTATCAACCAGAAAATTTTGTTTTAAATATTGAAATAGGAAATTGGGGACAAAAACATATATGTAAACCAACATAACCTGTTCACATATATACAAAAATTGTTATAGATATTGAAATAGGAAATTGGGGGGGAAATTCTTTGGTCATTAATAATCACCTGAAACAAGCATGAAATGAGCATGTAACTCAAATAAGATATTTTAAATACATTCAAGTACAATCTATATGTAAATAAAGAGAATTTTTATTAAAAGAAATAGAGTTTACTCCAAGTTCATCTACATATGCCAATTTCATTCACCACTTAAGAGCAGTAAAAAAAGTTGATTGAGAAAACAACTCCAACACGTGTACAGAAAATTATAACACACTATCACACTTTTCTTTTCATAGATAAATGCTCCTATATGCAACAACGATGGATTTCATCACTTAGGAGCAGTAAAAACACGTTTATTGAGTAAACAACTCCAACACATTTGTAGATAAAATTAACACGTTTATTGAGTAAACAACTCCAACACATTTGTAGAGAAAATTATAACACACTATCACAATTTTTTTGTCATAATTAAATGCTCTTAGCTTATTCTTAATTGATCAAGGGTATAGAATTTTTAGGGTGGTGTTCTATGTGCACTAAAATTCCCATGATGTCCATCACAATGTATGGGGTTCATTGCAACCATGGATATATTCTGTGAGTTGTTGTGATTTTTTTCTTTTGGCTAAAACTTAGTTTTGGTTGTCACCTAGTTATCATGATTCAAAACTTTGTTATCATCTTTTATGTGAGCTAATGTGATGTTTTGTTTGTCACAATGATTCAAAAATCAGTTATTATACCACAATATTGGATCCATTTCAACTGAGAACGTAAATAGATCATTGTGTCAATGATAATTTGTGACATCCACAGCCATTTTCTTTGATTGTGGATGATGTTACAAACTAACAACTTGTGAAATCCCTAGCCATTTTCTTTGATTGTAGATCAGGTTATAATCTAGAATACACTCTCTCTTTCGAATACTTTACAATATATAATGGATAGAGGGAAATATTATGATAAAACTTATACAAAAAACCCCCAAGGACTGAGTGGGATTTTTATTTTGTAAGTTTTTTTTGGAATGGAAAAATAAAAAAAATATAAAAGCTAAAATTATGTAGTGAAAATTTTGTTTAAAATTTCAGAATAAAAAGTTAAGTTTGATATCATATAATATGAAAATTGTTTATGATTATAAAGTAAAAAACATGTGAAATTTTTTCGCTACAATTAGGTAATTAAAGATATGTATATATATTTTTTTTAATGGAAGAATTTTGATATTCATTAACAACAAAAAAATTCCAAAAGAGTATGTATATAGTTGAATAATAAAACCTTTGTAACATAAATAATACATAACAAAAAAATGATGTATTTTTGGAATAATAAAATAGTTGTAATAAAAATAATATAAAACAAGAAAAACTATGTATATTTAGATGTATGAAAATTTAGATACATTTTATTAATTAAAATTTTAAAATAATAATGGTTATAAAGAGTTACAAATAGTTTTATTAAATAATTAGTTTAGATCTATATTATTTATCAGAGGAATCAATTCTCTTTTCACTCTAAAAGAGGTTTGGATATCAAGACATTTGATTCTGGCTCTTCGTAGATCCATACTTATGATTGATCTAGGCCATCTTAATTTCCCCCTTTAAATAAACCACATTCTGCATGAATACCATGGGTCAATACCATGGGTTGTTTTTATAGTTTATTATTATTAGACATTTGATCCCTCATGGCTCTTGGTAGATCCATAGTTAAGATTGATCTAGGCCATATTAATTTCCCCCTTTAAATAACCTACATTCGCATGAATACCATGGGTCAATAACATGGGTTGTTTTTATAGTTTTTTATTATTTTATTATTTTTATTTTTGTGTAATTTGACATAGTCTCACCAAAACCTAAATTCAATCTAACAAAAAAACTAACATTATATATATATATATATATATATATATATATATATATATATATATATATATATATACTTGTGGATCTAATGGCCTAAAACATTTCAATCGTCTAACATTTGATCCAATAGCTCAGAGATAGGAACGCCTTAAAAATATTGTCATTTTAAAATGAATTTATGTTGATTTAATTTTTTATTTAAATGTTGTAGTATATATATATATATATATATATTATTAATTTAATTTAATATTATTTAAAATCAAATCCACTTATTTATAGTTTTTTAATATTTTTAATATAGTAATATAATATACTCTTGATTAATTATATTAAATTTATTAATTTTTTATACAATAATATTTTTAAAAATATCAAATAAACAAAATAATATTTATATAGAAACACTTTCATATAAAAATCAAGCTAATTGTCATTTGACTTGTTATCTGTGATAGGGAGATATATTTTGGAATAGGGTTTCCATAATTTTAATTGATTTAAGAGGTGTATCTTAAAGCCTAGTAGGAGAAATATGTATAATTCCTTTTGTGCTCAATCTCTAGTTGATACATATTCTTCTTAAAATAAGAATAAAATATGTTATCTTAATATAGAAAAACAATTGTCATATACATTTTATTTTAACTTTAGATTAAGATAAATAACTAAAAGTAAAAATCTTGGATTTTTTTTTCCCTTCTAAAGAAATGGAATGGGTGACCTTTTCATCATTAATGTCTTAAGAACATACTCTTCGCCGTCAAACCAAACCTTGGTTAACTAATCAAATTAAAATTATGAAAAAAATTATATAAACTAACATAACCACATCAATAATCAATAAATATGATTAATATATATATAAAAAATCATTTAAAATATTTATGTTTAAAATCTCAAACAAATTTTATTTAAAAAATGATAACATCTTTAATTTTTACCATTGTTATCCAATCCTTTTTTAAGAAAAAAGTTATCCCTAACTTTTTCCTCGCATACATCAGGGTTATAAATAAGTCATATTACTTGCTCATTTATTACATAAAGTGTTGATATAAGTTAAACCTTACTAGAGTTGTGGAACGAGTCTTTGATCTACGTTAAACAATTTATGTTGATTGTATATTGTTTATGAAAACACACATATTTGCATATCGTAAGCAAATTCCATCTCACCCTTGAGAATTTTCTCAAAGCCACGTGTTGGAAGATCTATCTGCATCGGGATTAGAACTGCGTGTTGGATGAGTTATTTCCAATTACTCATCGTCATATCTGCCATCCATTTACGCCTTGAATGCTATTGCCACATCAGAGCTATAAATTCATAGACATTTCCTATCCATCACTATATATATACTCCACTTGTGTTTTTCTTCTATTAAATTCTCCAGGGTCACATACTATTTCGTAATGTGAAGATTGCCACCCTTTTATTGATTTGAGCTTTCATTTGAAGTCCGTTATTTTGTTTGATTTGTGCAATGGTTCCCCTGGTTTGTTTAGGTTAGATAATTGAATTTTTTTTCATTATTATCATTTGAACTTTGTAGATCCCACTACTTTAAGTGTCAATTGAATCTTGATTTGTGTAATGATTCACTTTGTTCATCTATGTTAGACGATTGAATTTTTTTTCACCATTAGATTCCAGTGCGTTAACTATCAACTGAATATTTCAGATCTTCGACAACATCAATATATTCGACAATCTTCCAAAGTCTTTTATTGTAGCATTTGTATGCTTCATTTTTAGAAAAATAACCAAGAAGGATTCTTTCATCTGCTCTAGGTTCAAACTTACCAAGTTTTTCGTCATTCTTTTTTATATAACATTTGCTTCCAAAAACTTTGAAGTGCTTCACAGTGGGAGTATTACCATACCAGGGTTCATAAGGAGTTTTATCACTATTTGCATGAACATGAGCCTTGTTGAGAATACTTACTGCAGTATGAGCAACTTCACCCCAAAAGGTCTCAGGAGTCCCAGATTCATCAAGCATAGCAAGAGCCATTTGCTGAATTGTTCTATTCATTCTCTCTGCCATGTCATTTTGTTGCGGAGTTCCAGCTACAGAAAAGTAATTTTTTATGCCATATTGTTCACAAAAATCAAAGAATTCATCTGAAATGTATTCTCCTCCTCTATCAAATCTAACACATTTGATTTTTAGATCTAATTCATTTCAACTAAAACTTTGAAGACATTAAATTTTTCAAATGCTTCATCTTTATGTTTCAATAAACTGATCCAAAACATTCTAGAAAAGTCATCAATTAATAAGATATAATAAGATATAGTATTGTTCTCCACGGGGTGACTTTTTTTTTACAGGTCCATACAAATCAGTATGTATAAGTTCAGGAGGCTTACTTGTTGATCCTTCTTTGGCATTAAATTGAACCTTGGTTTGCTTACCGAATTGGAATGACTTACATAGTGATTTCAGGTAAAGTAATGTTGGGTAGATCACAAACAGCTTTGAGCCTGCTTGATTTAATTATTTGGGAAAAGCTTAGACGTCCCAATATTTTATGCCATAACCAATTTTCTACAGATTTGCCTAGATAACATTTTTCTTGACCACATTTCAATATACATAGATTTCTTGGTGTTCTTGTTCCTTTTATTATGGTCTTTCCGGTGTCAATTTCACGAACCACACACTCCTTTTATCACATTTGACTAACACTCGACAAAAAGTTATCCTTTAATCCATCAACATACATAACATTGTTATCTTTAACATTTTCTTTTATAAAAACAAATCATTTACCCTTAATGATAACAGGAGAGTCATTTCCAAAAGTAATATTCTTTTCCTTTTCTAATGCACTGTATGAAATAAGCTTGTCTTTGTCACCTGTCATGTGTTTTGAACATCCGCTAGCAATTTACCATTGATTTTATTCTCCTTCTGCAAATAAAGTTATGCCGCAGTTCTCAAATTGTAAATCCTTCCTTCTCCATACCTTAAAACTTGTGCATATTTGTTCTTTTGGCTGTAGTTTTCTCCTGCATTCGGATTCTTCATGTCCAAAGTTATTGCAAAATAAACATTCAATCTCGTCTTAAAGAGGAGAAAAATTGTTATAGGTATTCTTCTTTATTCCTGTCTCATTTCTTTGCTTTCTTGCTTCTCCGTTCATGATGGTTTTGTATGCAACACATTGAGCAAATTTGTGACTAAAATTATGACATGAGAAACATTGTCCATTAAAAATAAATTTCTACGATCATATAACCTTCTAGTGTTGTTTACCCTTTGACTGATACTTCTGTTATTGTTTACCCTTGAATTATAATTATCATGCTTTACCTGAGTATTGTCTTTGTTCTTTTGCTGAGTGATGAAACTTTGCTAGTTGGTTTATGCTGAATTTAGATAGCATGTACCTGAGGATTTTTCTAACTGAGAAGATTCACCAATATATCCAAGACTTGTCTTCACAAGAGGAGGGAATTGAACCTTGATAATTTCATCTAAGTTTCCAGATCCTTTAGAAAATCTAAGATTTAGAGTTTTTACTTTCTCAAGTTCCTTTCTTAGACTTACTATTTCACATTATAATTTCTCATTATGCTTATACTTTTCTATGAGTTGATTATTTACAGTATCTATGGATATTTTGTTTTCTTCCAAACATATTTTGAGTTGAGTGATTTCTTCAAGAAAGTAATTTTATTCTAAAGCATCCATAAAATTTTCTTTTACCTTACTAGTGTATTTTTCAAATGCCATGAGTAGTCTAAGATCTTGATTAGATTATTCTTCTTCACTATTTGATAAGTCATCACTATCTTCATGAGTATAGTAACTTTTTCTATTGACAAATTGTCTCCTATTACCTTTTTCTAAATCCTTTCCCTTTTCATGATTATCTTTATGATGACAATTAGCAGCATAATGACCCACCCTTCCACAAGAAAAACATTTGAAATGAAGCTTACCTCTGAACCTTCCAGTGCCAATTTGAAGTTTCTTTACAAAATTTACCTCATATTCTTTTGATACATACCCTGATTCCTTTTGTTCTTATTTTTCCTTTCCTTTTGCAGTAGCTCTAAAAGCAGCTTCTTTGATTTCAGACGAACCTCTTTTTCTAATCTCAAAAGCAGTCAGGATCCCATGAAGTTGAACAACAGTAAGAGTCTGAAGATCCTGCTTCTCTTCAATAGTAGACACTTTTGAATCGAATTTAGGAGTTAGAGATCTTAATATTTTCTCTACTAAAGTTGTGCCTCTTATGTCTTCACCCAAATTTCTCATATGATTTACAATCTCATCTAGACGCAAAAAGAAACTAGAAATACATTCATCATTATGCATTATGAGATTTTCATATTGAATTCTGAGAGATTTGAGTTTAACACTTTTTACCTTAGCATCGCCTTCATAGCTCATAATGATTTTGTCCCATACCTCATTTGATGTATTTAACTCCATAACTTCGACAAATTTTGATTCAGTCAAACTTCCCAATAATACATTGACAAATTTTGCATTGGTTTCATAGTTCTTCCTTACTGTTGGATCTGTGAGAACTATAGATGGATATTGGTAACCGCCTTAAACTATTGCACAAACATCTGCTCCAAGAGACTGAACATATGATCTTGTTCTTATCTTCCAAAATATTAAATTGCTTTAGTTGAAGAGTGGTGGTCTGATAGATGTTGTTCCATCTTGCTTGCTTATGTTGAAAGATCTTCTTTCTAATAATTAAGCTTCTTCAGAAGGACCTGATATGATTCCAATTTTTGGGGAAAATATTGAGAGAGTGGGGGGTGAACCAATATAAATAATAATCACAATCCTTTCTTTTACGTTACTGATTTCTATATGCGCCAATTATTAGTCCAACTAGCGTATGCACACGACTTTTTTTAGGTCCCCATATTACTAGTATAGTGCCTTATTGTTGTTAGTGTAACCCCCTTATTGTTATTTTTGTACCCCTGTAACCCCAATATTGTTATTATTGTGCCCTTACATTATTATTGTTAGGTCAGCTAGGATTATATTGTGACCCCATGGACTCCTATATATAGAAGGAGGTTTTGGTCATTTGTATCATCCAAGAATTATTCATTTATGTAATATAAAGGAGGTTTCCCCCTCGAAGTGGCTTATTTCTAAGGTATTGATCTCTCTTTTCTTCTATTTTGGAGCTGGTTTCATAACATTTGGTATCAGAGCTTTGGATTCTAGGGTTTTGCTGCTCCAAACAGGTCATCATGAAATTTTCGCTATAAATTTTTTTATACGAAGGTTCAGAAGTCGAAATTTATACAAAGCGAAGCCGAAATCGTGAGGAACGTCGTGTAGAAATTTCAGATCTTGGTTCGCAATATTTGTGGAGATATGATTTGTGGAACTTAGGTTTTTTCAGGCTCCTGAATTTCACCGAAGACAGGTCATCGTGGAATTTTCACTATAAATTTGTTTCTACGAAAGTTCAGAAGCTGAAATTTTTACAAACAGAAGTCGAAATTATGAGGAAATTCCTGTAAACATTTTAGATCTTGATTCACATATGATGTGTGGAAGTTAGGGTTTTTGCAGGCTCCCGAATTTCATCTCAAAGAGGTGACCATGGTAAAATCATCATAACTCTCTCTTTGAGCGTCAGACTGGAATTCTGTAAATAGTGGCTGCAAGTAAACAGACTGTACTTTCTCGTATATCAATTGTAGAGCTGAAGGAGGAAACAGTGACACATGGAACGTCATACAAGTTTGTTCTACTGAACTAGTCCATAATTAGGTCATTGTGGGAGATTGAGCATAACTTTGCCTTGAAGAATCCAAATCAGGTCAAACATGTTGCATTCAAAAGACAATTCAGAGGGATACTACAATCTTGAATTTCAGACATTGAAGACCCAAAATCATAGAGATAATTTAGTTTCAATATCGAGCTCCTCAAAATCAAGAAAAATGTGTGTATTTTTTTTTTGAATTGCATAAATCTTGTGTGAAAAATCAGTTTGAAGTGATTCCAAGTGCATATTGAAGCATAGATATCACTATTGGGTTCTAAAATGCCACCTAGAAAGAATTCAACACCTATTAAGCCTTCAAAGGGGTCTACTATGACACATGAAGAGGAAGAAGTGCAACATGACATATCAAAATTACAAGAGCAAGTGCACCAAATTTCTCTCTCGCAAAGAACAAAAAAAAAATGAAATGAAAGTTTTGAAGAAAGGCATGGAAGCTAATATGAAAGGTTTGAATAAATGCATGGATGGTTTGAAGAATGGCATGGAAGCTAACATGGATGTCATGGAAGTTGCAATGGAAGCTAAGATGGATGACATGGAAGCTAAGATCGATGAAAAAATGAAAGACAACATGGAAGACATGAAGAATAATCTAAAAGCAGACATGGAAGGTTTGATGACAAGGTTAATACACGAAATGATTCCTAATGATGGAAGATAGTAGAGGAAATTCATGATGAGAAAAAAATAAATGCTAATCATGATTTCATTAACTCCAATGTTGGATTGAAGAACCACCATATTCCAAAGATAGATATGAGGAAGTTTGATGGCAAGGATCTCGTAACATGGATACAGTAGATGAAGCAATATTTTGATCTCAATAATGTGGAAAACACACAAAAGGTACGCATTGTAACTTTACATTTAGAACAAAATACATTTGTGTGGTATCGATGGCTTTGCTCCCGTAAAAAAAATGTCACTTGGTCAAATTTTATAGAGGAAATGATAGCATATTATGAGGATACAAAGAGCAACACCTTCTTTAGCCAATTGATAAATCTCAAACAAAAGGGTTCAGTGGTAGAGCGCATTGAGGACTTCCAAAAATTGAATATAAGGGTAACTGAAATTCCAAAGGAACACAGGATTGATGTCTTCATAGGGACTTTAAAAGATAACATCCAACATGAAGTTCACATTTGGGAACCTGATTCGTTGGAGAAGGCATTCAGGTTGGCAAGAAAAATTGAATGTAAAATTATGAAGACAAGGAAGACTACCACTCACATCTAAAAATATGGAAGTGTTGCTACTCTGATACTTCCACAACCTACAAGGTTGACACCACAACAATTGGAAGAAAAAAGAGCAAAAGGGCTTTACTACAATTATGATAGAAAATATACTAAAGGTCATAAGTGTGCTGATAAGAAATTATTTTACATATATTGTGAAGAGGAGGAAGAAAATGAACAAGAAAATTCAAAAGAAGAGGATATACACCAGGAACCAACCCTAGAAGAAGAAGAAATGAGTTCGACCATATCGTGTAATGCATTGGCAGGAATTACCACTCCTCAAACTCTCAAGATAGAAGGACATATCAAGAAGAAAAAGGTAATAGTGTTGATTGATTCAGGTAGTACCCATAATTTTATTCATTGTAAGGCAGCTAAGAAATTGAATTGTTTCCTATACCCAACACCAGAATTTTAAGTGACGGTTGCAAATGGAGGAACTATAAATTGCTCTGGAAAATGCTATAATAATAAGCTAACCATGGGGGAATATGTATTGAATAGTCCAATGCTTTCCATTCCAATGGGAGGTGCTAATGTTGTACTAGGAGTACAATAGTTACAATCTTTGGGGACGATAGCTTTTAATTTTCAAGAACTTTTCTTCAAATTTTTTTCAGAAGGAAAGGAAATTGAATTACAGGGTATCGAAGGGAATCCAAGAAAGATAATAAGCTCTAATTTCATGACAAAGCTTCTGAAGAAAGAACAACGAGGCGTAATTGCACAATTATGCTCACTAGAAGTTCCAACATCAAAATCATCTATTTCTCAAAATCTCCAAAAAGCCTTGGAAAATCATTCCAAAGTGTTTGAAACTCCCAAATGACTCCCACCTATTCGTGATCATGATCATGCTATTCATTTGATTCCAGGAATTGTTCCTCCAAGCATCAGGCCTTACAGATATCCTTATGTCCAAAAGAGCAAAATTGAACGTATGATTGAAGAAATGTTTGAGGCTGGTATAATTCAACCTAGTCAAAGTTCTTTTTCTGCTCCAGTAGTATTTGTGCACAAGAAGGATGGAAAATGACACATGTGTCTGGATTATAGGGAGCTTAGTAAGCTCACTATTAAAGATAAATTTCCCATTCCTATGATTGATGAATTATTAGATGAATTACATGGAGCAATTTATTTTACCAAGTTGGATCTTCGTTCAAGATATCATCAAATTAGAATGAAGACTGAAGATATTCCGAAAACAACATTTCAAACTCATGAGGGTCATTATGAATTTTTGGTCATGCCCTTTGGCCTTACCAATGCACCTTCTACATTTCAAGGGTTGATGAATTCCATTTTCAAACCCTTCCTTAGAAAATTTGTGCTAGTATTTTTTGATGATATACTAATCTACAACAGGTCTTGGAAGGATCATGTTCAACATGTTGACAGGGTGCTCAAACTATTGGAGGAGAAACAATTATATGCAAAAACGTCCAAATGTTTCTTTGGAGTAAAAGAGGTGGAATATCTGGGTCATATTATATCTCAGGAGGGTGTTAAGAGAGACCCTAACAAAATTAAAAACATTAAGTAATAGAAAGTCCCCACAACCATAAAGCAGTTGCGAGGACTCCTCAGGTTAACATGGTATTATCACAAGTTTGTTAAGAATTATGGGAGAATATTAGCACCTCTAACAACATTATTGAAGAAAGATGCATTTTCATGGACTCTTGAAGCAACTAAGGCCTTTAAACATCTTAAAGAGGCAATGTGCCTAGCACCAGTCTTAGCTACTCCGGACTTCACAAAAACCTTTATTGTTGAATGTGATGCCTTAGGAAATGGAATTGGTGATGTTTTAATGCAAGAAGGAAGACCCATTGCTTTTGAAAGTCATCCAATCAAAGGAAAGTATTTGCAGAAAGCTATTTATGAGAAGGAAATGTTAGCAATACTACATACACTAGAGACATGGCGGCCTTACCTATTGGGATGACACTTCAGGGTAAAAACTAATCATGATAGTCTTAAACAATTTTTGGAACAAAGAATATATTCAAAAGAGCAACAAAAATGGGTCACAAATATGTTGGTTATGACTTTGAAATCATCTACATAAAGGGGAAGCTAAATGTTGATGTAGATGCGCTCTCAAGAAAGGATGAAGAGGTGGAAGCATTTCTTTGTGCCATTTCTATTATCCAATCATATTGGATAACCGAAGAAAGGGATGAATGGAAGAAGGAAGAAGAAGTGTGGACAGTCATTCAAAAGTTGCAGCAAGATCCTAGTACTTCTGATACATTTAGTTGGAAAAATGGTTCCTTATAGTACAAAGATCGCTTATATATTTGCAAGAATTCCCAACTAAAACAAAATATTCTTTTGGAATTTCACACTTCTCCTTTAGGAGGACACTCATGATTTTTAAAAACTTACCAAAGGGTGATAAAGATTTTTTTTGGGATGGCCTTAAATCTGATATTCAAAATTTTGTGGCAGAATGTTTGGTTTTCCAACAAAATAAAATCAAAGTTGGGAGGAGATTTTAACCTTTATCCATTCAAAACATTATCTTTTGGGGTCTTCTACAACCTTTATTCATTCAAAGTCAATGTCGGGAGGAGATTTCAATGGATTTTATCACAGGTTTACCTAAGTCCGAAGGAAAGAGTGTCATCATGGTGGTAGTTGATATACTTACCAAGTATGCACACTTCTGTGCATTATCTCATCCATTTAAAGAAAGTACAGTTGCTATTGCATTTATGGAAATAATTCAAAAGCTACATGGAAACCCAAAGATTATTGTAAGTGATAGAGATCCCATTTTTATTGGAAATTTTTGGACAGAATTATTTTCTTGTTTGGGTCACCCAACTAGCTCATAGCTCATTTTATCATCCTCAATTCGATGGTCAAACTAAGATAGTGAATAAATGTTTGGAAGGATATCTTCTTTGTTTTTTATCTAATAAGCAAACACAATGGGTCAAGTGGTTACCTCTCATTGAATGGTGGTATAACACTTCCTTCCATAATGCAGCAAAAATGACCCCATTTATGGCACTTTATGGATATCATCCACTGTCCATCACATCTTCTTTAAGAGAAAATTCTAAGGTTCAAGCAGTGGAAGATCAAATCGAGCATCAACAAGAAGTTCTCCAACTCTTAAAGGATAACCTAAATTTGGCACAAAATCGAATGAAACAACAAGCAGATCAACATCACAGCGAGAGAAGTTTTGATGTAGGAGACTGTGTATTTTTACGACTACAACCATACAAACAAATGTCCTTCAAGAAAGCTAAGAAATATAATAAATTATCACCAAAGTCCTATGGTCCTTACAAGGTGTTGCAAAAGATTGGTACTATGGCATACAAATTGGAGCTTCCTGCTTCTTCGCAAGTGCATCCAGTTTTCCATGTTTCATGCTTAAAGAAGGTTATAGGGGACAAACTTCCAGGTTCAAACAATATTGCTAGAACTTGATGAGGAAGGAAAAATCATATTGCAACCTCAGGTAGTCACGACAACAAGAGCTCGACAGCTATGAAATCGATCAATTTCAGAGTATCTCATCAAATTGAAGAACCTACCCACTGAAGATTCTACATGGGAGGATGAGAATTTTATACAGAAGCATCTGGAGCTACTCAAGTGTTGAGGACAACACTTTTTTGAAGGAGAGGAGCATGTTAGGTCCCTATATTACTAGTATAGTCCCTTATTGTTGTTAGTGTAAACCCCCTTATTGTTATTGTTGTACCCTTGTAACCCCAATATTGTTATTATTGTGCCCTTACATTATTATTGTTAGGTCAGATAGGATTATATTGTGGCCCCATGGACTCCTATATATAGAAGCAGGTTTTGGTCATTTGTATCATCCAAGAATTTTTCATTTATGTAATGTAAATGAGGCTTCCCTCTCGAAGTGGCTTATTTATAAGGCGTTGATCTCTCTTTTCTTCTATTTTGGAGCTGGTTTCATAACAACTTTCATAAAGGAAACATGCGTATACCCAGATAAATTTAATGTTCAAATAAATCTTCAGAAACTTTACTTAGACCAATTCATCAGTTAAACATAAGATATTTAAGCACTAGATATGTGCAGTAATAAAAGAGTAAATCATCACACATTAACACCAAGATTTAAGGTGGAAACCCAAGTCAAGAGAAAACCACCACTGATGTCGTCTTTGTCTTCAATATTTATTATACAGAAAACTGCTTACAATGTTGTACTGATGCAGACTCTGTGCAGGCACCCACCAGCAGAAGGCTACAACCTTCTCTCTTTCTCCAGCTACTATAGGAAGGGAGCTCCAACTCCCTGATCTCATTTACTAGCCATTGCTGGAAGGGAGCTTCAACCCCACTAGCTTCTATTGGTAGGAAGCTTCGACATCCACACTGAATGCTTCAACCCTCAGAACCATTGCAAACCACGTTTCATAAATTTAACACGAGATCCAACAACTTCAACATAACACAATTTATAGATCAACACTAATAACCTTCAGCCAATATTCAAACAGAGCAGTGAGATCATTGTACCTAGATCACACCATTAAACCCATACTTTTGCATTAACACGCATAATCAAATTCAACCCTGATCATTCATAAAACCAATTGAATACACTAATTTACTTACTTCAACCTGCGTGTATACATGCTTTCCTGTGGACGAACCTGCGTATATATCTTTATATACTGAGAAATTAGAGTTTTGTCCAGACTTAGAACAGATCAAAGATATTCAGATACATTTTGTTAGATGTACAAAATCCTTAAATAGTTAACAACATCCATCATTCTCAATCAACCAGTCACTCATCATTTATACATAATCAACTAGGAGTATAAACAGTATTCAAAACAATCTAGATCTACATGAAGACTTCATTGAAAGACAACAGAAACACAATAAAAATGATCAGACATTTTCTTCAACAATCTTTAGAAATAACCCTAACTTCCATACGTGCCTTTGTTGAAACGAACCCGTCGGTATATGTGCTTTCACCGTGACAAACCATCGTATAGATCTATAAATATTACAGGACTGTGTAACACTTCAGAGTAGCAAACTTGCTCATATGATATCATTTACTTCAACAATTATGTGTCAGACCACAGATCTAAACAAATTATAACAGATCATGCAAATACATAATCCTTTCATGTCTAGAGATCTTGATCCATTATTGTATTCATGAATGCACCAAAATATCAGATCTATCTATTGAATATAGCTCAACCCATGCAGATATACTTCAGACTGAAGTATTCATTCAATTCTCATTCACATTCTCACACTTGCACTATGATCTTCTCCTCGTTATATAGTTTGAGCCTTAGCCAATACCATGAGCCAAAACCACACCAGCGTCGGTTGTATTCTTGGACAGGATCAAATAGCCATTACTGCGCTCAAAATTATGGGCTAATACCATGGTAAATACCCTTGGTATTGTTAAAATTAGTGCGCCAACTCATACGCGACTTTGCTTATTTGTACCTGCGTGTACATGTGACTTTTCTTCACAAAAAATGCATATATACAAATTTTGGATATATACACGACTTGGCTTCATTGAATCTGTCTATGTATATGCCTTCCCTTCATCAAAACAACGTATATTTCTTGAAACTTTACCTTCATCATTCCTTTGTCGCTGACTGGTATTCCTTTCTCTGTCACATCTAAACTGGCCTATAGATACATCAAGTTTACATCTTCACAAATAGGTTTCTATCAAAAGGCAACTCATCGATTTGGTTATCATTAAGGACAAACTATTACATCATAATGCCAACATCATGTTTTACTTTCAAGGAGTGATGCACATTTCAATTGGAAGAGGAGAATGTTGAAGGAAGAGAAAAAAGAAGAAGACATAAAATGAGTTTTGGAGTGGTGTTATTAAATGCATAAAGCCAAAATTTGTTCTAAAGCAGTTCAAAGGTCTACAAGTATAAATTCAACATAAAGTATATTACATTGGAAGTTGAGTAAAAAAAATAAATTCTAAGAGATTTTGGCATACCAGTGTTATCAGAACCAGACCAAAACTAGTGGAATTGGCCAATCTGGCAGTTTTGGGGTAAAATGGGTTTGTTCGAGGTTTGGAACATAAAATGGTAGGTTCAGTACCAAATTGACATTTTTTCTTTGAACTAGTTGGTTTTGTGCAATTTGACCAAATATGTTCCAAACACATTTTTTTTAAGGAAACAATTTTGTTTTAGTAGGGAAACCTAATATTCAAGTCTATGGCCTTAGTATTGCTACGAAATCATGGTAATTATGTTTAATCATTTTACTTAAACTTTTAAAATTACCATGAAATGACTTAGGATGTTTGAGAGTGATTGCGACCTCTTTGGATTGCATATGTAGAAAGGAAAATTTTATATCTCACTCAAAATCTTACAGACTTAATAGTTTTTCATGATTAAGGGGATTGCAACATTTCCATTGGATTTTGTCATGTATAGGGATAAGAAACTAGTATTTAATCAAGAGCACCAAGCCTTCTATGTACCTTGATTTTAGTGGTATTGGTTATTGAACACCTCTCTCATGAACCTACTAAAATTTTACCCATCACTCGAACAAAATCTTGACTTGACACGCTACACTTTTTCTATCTTATTTTTAATGCTTGGAGGGTGATATTGATGACGACAATTCCAATATAGGTAATGATTTTGATGATAGGTAGGTATTGGTTGTAGCATGATTTTTTTGGATGCTAGAGGTCATCAAGAGTCTATTTCTTGATATATTTTCAGTTCAAAGATGGATTGCATTGGATGCTATTTTGGTTATGTGCACCCTTAAATGCTATATAAATGAGAACTTTCGCTTATTTGTGCAAAAATGGTTTGGATTCATATAGATGCATAATAATATATATGATTTTTAAAAAAAAATATTTTAGGTGTTTTTGGTCGACTGGTTTTTGGTTTGGTTTTCTACTAATTCTGGTCCGGTTCCGACTCCTTCCTAGTTAAGAAGGTTTTTAGTTTAATCGTCGATTTTGTTTCATAACATTGTGTCATACATTTAAGTCTTCACCTTTCAAACATTTTAACTCATCAACCATTCTCTATTAAAAATCCATAAAATAAATTTTATATTTAGAAATTTAGCTTTGTAATTTTTTTTCTTAAAAACCTGAAATTTCATTATCATCTCCCATTCTCTATTAAAATTCCATATAATAGATTTTATATTTGAAAAAATCCAAATTTGACTTCATAATTTTTTTTTCGAAGAGCCTCAAATTTCATTATCATAGTTCTATTCTAAAGAAACCAAAAATGTATTACCACATACAATAGGGCCTAATTGTAGGGCCATGCAGCATTAGGCTTTGGAGACGGTAAATGTATTAAACGTGCAGATTTTTGTGTGAACGTTTATTTAGGAGATGATTATGAAACTTTTTGAATGTGAGGCATCTCAATTTCAACAGTGTTTTGTTATTCACATCGAAGTTAAAAGGAATGCACACCTCCTCACTTTTCTTATTTGATGCACCACTTCATGATGGCCACGTCATCTAACAAAAGTCATGTATGATATTATGATGACACCTATATTCCGACATGATGATGACCACGTCATCTAACAAACGTCATGTTTAAGATTGTGATGACGTTTCATTCATACATCATGATGACCACGTCATCTCACAAACGTCATGTATGATATTATGATGACCGCTTCATCAACCAAAAATTAGGTGGGAGTACACCTTCCCACCTATTCGTGGGAGTACACCTTTCCACCTATTTATGGCATGCCCCATTCAGGGAAGGACCTAACATTAATGGCTACAAAAAGTCACATAGTTTTATGAGGCAAGGCATATTAACGAGTTTATCGAGTCGTTGATATGGGGCCGTGTATGTTTATTTCTAGATAAGGTATCTATTTCAATCTCTCGTTGGGCATATTAAACCAAGATTTGTAAATATTGGTTGTCGTTTTATGATATATGTTTTTTAATGTAGTAGTTGGCCACTCGGACATACTCACAGTGTCAAAAAGTCATATGATTTTCATGGTTGCTCTCATAGTTTTATGATATGTGTTTTTATGTAGTAGTTTAATTAGTACAAATTTTAACACTATTTCTTGGGTAAATGTTTTTTTTGTCCTATTAAAAAAGCAAATGTTTTTTTTTTCCTATTAAAAAAATAAATGTTTTAAATTTTAGAAAGTGTAAAATATTAATTTCTCGTATTTTTGAGGATAATGAATCTATTTCTGTATGTAAAAATATAATTTAAATCATATAACATTATAACCTCATTATGAATTATATTATCAAATTTTAACTAAATTAAATTATATATTTTTATATTGAGATTATTACATTATATCTAAGCAATTATAATTAACATATTATAATTAATATATCTTTTATAGCTTTTGATTTCTTATCGATTAGATGAAGAAAACAATTATGGTTCATATTTATGTTGCAAGTAGTGATAATGAAAGATATAATAACTAGCAATTGCATCAGATGTTGCAAAGGAAACATTGTAAGGCTATATCGTACAACACTAATTAATATTTCTTTGACAATTGTTGAAAGACATGAAAATATCAACAAAAGGTAAGGACTATGCTATAATGAAATCTTACTTTTACTTCCTTGAGCCTTACAAATCATGAGGTATGTGTTGAAGTTAAACATCTTGTCCAATTATGCCAACATGAATGCCTCTTAAATAAAGAAATAGGTCATGATTTTCTACCTTTGAAATCAGAGGACCTTCGAATTCAGTGGTTGTTTTTGTACGATTCATACATATCTCTTCTTGAAATGAGTGATTGTGATCGAGATTTCCTTGTTGTGAGTTGACTTATGTTAAAAAATAAAACAAATAATTTTATCAATTACTTAATTTATAACAAATTTTAATGTATTTTATAATAAATATTTCCATGGAAACATGCTTGTTATGGCATATGATTGTACTGACTTTTTACATTTAAAATATACATGATGTTAGGGCTTCTGTAAATCTTCAATACAATAAAATTTCTAATTGTTTCGACTATCACTTGATTTTTTCTCATTTCTTATCCATGCATGAGTTTGTTCACCTATCTGGTCATTTTTTTGTATTCCATACAATACGACTAGGAATTACATTTGTTGTAGGTGCTTCATTGCCCCCCTAGTATGTAGATGCATGACTCACAACCTTAAGAGTTGTTGCAACACTTGTGTGATCATTAAATATAACTAGTGGAATATTGTCATTCAACCACACTAGCTCACACTCACCTTCAAACCTCAATATCATCAAATTCAAGTTTGCATCGCATGAGAAATCAAATAGGAAAATGGCAAGCATCAGATCCATATCTACGGATGATTTAAAATGTAGAGGATGCACCCTCCCTATGGTAAGAATTGAACCCTTGGAATTTATGTTACGACGCAGAGGGGATTTTGAGTTTTGTGTAGCTTGTACAATAAAAACACATATTGAATCCCTTCCTGCAAAATATGTAGATAGGTTACATCTTTCTACAAAAAGATTTAACAGATCCATTTTCTCCTTGGGTATTGCACAAAAAACATGCAAACAAATGCCTTTTTTTTTAGAGAAAACCAAGAATCTAAACATTTCGTCAACATGTACTGAGACCCATTCTAGCTCTCTGGTTATCAAATCTGAAATTTTTTAATTCACCCCTAATAGATCAACCTTTGTTGTGAAAATTCCAAAGTCTTTATTCTTTAACTTGGCACACTCATCATTACAAAGAAATTGTCTTTTCCCAATAGGCACTTTGCTTGAATGTGACTGCAATGGTTGAAAAGGAGCAGGAAATTTGTGTAGAAAGGATTCAAAAATAGATCATTTGTCATATTGTTTCCTCTAGCATCACATTGCATATATGCATGTATGCATGTATGGTGGAGTTGTTCTATGCATGTGAAAGCTGTGTGAAGACAATTATCCTGCACACTACTATTTCATGAGAGGTTACACAAGATGGATGTAGACTAATGTTTTAATATATGCATGTATGCATGTAGTGTGGAGTTGTTGTGTGCATGTGAAAGCTGTGTGAAGACAATTATCCTGCACACTAGTATTATTCATGTTAAATCTATTTCTAAAAAAATATTTTTCAAAATTTTAAATCTATTTCTAAAACAATATTTCACTATATTAACCAAAAATAAAATAATTACTGTATACCTTATCTTAATTGTTAACCAATTTATTATGATAAAAATTAATTTGAACCTCGTGACTATTAGATGAGGGTGATGATGTTGAGATTTAGAGGATCAACATTTCTCATGTTTGGGTTATTAGCTTTGGGGTTGCTTTAATATTGTGGCCATGGCAGCTCAACTTCAACAACTATAGATCAGAATACCTTCAATGTTTTTTACCATTAGTACTACCCTAATTAACAGTAGGCTGCTTTACCTATATGATTACAACTATTAATAGCAAGAGATCTAACAGATAAATGTAATAGAAGCAGTAAGGTTAAATAATGAATACAATGGTACTTATATTAATAGTTACAAGGGTCATGTTTCACTTACCACTATTAAAACATAACCTCCAAGCTGTAAGCTGATCTTAACTAGTAAGCTTCCATTAGGGAAATTTTGAGGTCTAAAATAGGCCTCCTAAGAAAATAATAAAATAATAACTAAACCAATAAAATAATATTTATGAATTTGAAATTCACTTTTTGCGCCAAAATCTATGTAATCATAGTTAAATTCAATTCAAAATTTGTATCAAAATAAAATTAATAAAAAAATTGTATTAATGTAACTGTAAATAAAAAATTATATTGATATGACGGTAAATAATTAGGTGGGAGTACACCTTTCCACCCATTTATGGCATGCCCCCATTTACAACCTCGTTCATTAAGGGAAGGACCTAACATTAATGGCTACAAAAAGTCACATAGTTTTGTGAGGCAAGGCATATTATCGAGTCGTTGATATGGGGCCGTGTATGTTTATTTCTAGATAAGGTATCTATTTCAATCTCTCGTTGGGCATATTAAACCAAGATTTGTAAATATTGGTTGTCGTTTTATGATATATGTTTTTTAATGTAGTAGTTGGCCACTCGGATATACTCACAGTGTCAAAAAGTCATATAATTTTCATGGTTGCTCTCATAGTTTTATGATATGTGTTTTTATGTAGTAGTTTAATTAGTACAAATTTTAACACTATTTCTTGGGTAAATGTTTTTTTTGTCCTATTAAAAAAATAAATGTTTTAAATTTTCGAAAGTGTAAAATATTAATTTCTTGTATTTTTAGGATTTATTTTGAGGATAGTGAATCTATTTATGTATGTAAAAATATAATTTAAATCATATAACATTATAACCTTATTAAGAATTATATCATCAAATTTTAACTAAATTAAATTATATTTTTTTCTATTGAAATTATTACATTATATTTAAACAGTTATAATTAGCATATTAAATATATTTTTAATAGGTTTTGATTTCTTATTGATTAGATGAAGAAAACAATTATGGTTCATATTTATGTTGCAAGTAGTGATAATGAAAGATATAATAACTAGCAATTGCATTAGATGTTGCAAAGGAAACATTGTAAGGCTATATCGTACAACACTAATTAATACTTCTTTGACAATTGTTGAAAGACATGAAAATATCAACAAAAGGCAAGGACTATGCTATAATGAAATCTTACTTTTGCTTCCTTGAGCCTTACAAATCATGAGGCATGTGTTGAAGTTAAACACCTTGTCTAATTATGCCAACATGAATGCCTCTTAAATAAAGAAATAGGTCGTGATTTCTACCTTTGCAATCAGAGGACCTTCGAAATCAGTGGTTGTTTTGGTATGATTCCTACACATTTCTTCTTGAAATGAGTGATTGTGATCGAGATTTCCTTGTTGTGAGTTGACTTATGTTTAAAAAATAAAACAAATAATTTTATCAATTACTTAATTTATAACAAATTTTAACATATTTTATAATAAATATTTCCATGGAAACATGCTTTTTATGGCATATGATTGTACTGACTTTTTACATTTAAAATATACATGATGTTAGGGCTTCTGTAAATCTTCAATACAATAAAATTTCTAATTGTTTCAACCATCACTTGATTTTTTCTCATTTCTTATCCATGCATGAGTTTGTTCACCTATCTGGTCATTTTTTTGTATTCCATACACTACGAATAGGCATTAAATTTGTTGTAGGTGCTTCATTGTCCCCCTGGTATGTAGATGCATGATTCACAACCTTAAGAGTTGTTTCAGTGCTTGTGTGGTCATTAAATATAACTAATGCAATATTGTCATTCACCCACACTATCTCACACTCATCTCCAAACCTCAGTATCAATGAATTCATGTTTGCATCGCATGGTAAATCAAATAGGAAAATGGAAAGCATTGGATCCATATCTACATATGATTAAAAGGTAGAGGACACACCTTCCTTGTGGTAAGAATTGAACCCTTGGAATTTATGCTATGACACAAAGGGGCTTTTGAGTTTTGTGTAGCTTGTAAAATAAAAACACATCTTAGATCCCTTCCTGCAAAATATTTAGAGGTTACATATTTTTGGAAAAATATTTAATGACTCCCTTTTCTCCTTGGGTATTGCACAGAAAACATGCAAACAGATGCATTTTGTTTTAGAGAAAACGAAGAATCTAAACATTTCCTCAACTTGTGAGACCCATTCTAGCTCTTTAGTTATAAAATATGAAATTTGTTAATTCACCCCGAATAGATCAACCTTTGTTGTGCAAATTCCAAAGGATTTCTTCTTTAACTTGGCACACTCATCATTACAAACAAGTTTTCTTTTCCCAATAGGCACTCTGTTTGAATATGACTATAGTGGTTGAAGAGGAGTAGGAAATTTGTGTATAAAGGCTTCAAAAACTAGATCGGTTTTCATATTGTTTCCTCCAACATCACATTGCACCTATGTTGTTAATCTACCATAGGAACTTGTTATTTGTACTCGATATTTGCATCTTGTATCGGGGCCTGGAGTAGATCTGTGACAAGGAACTATGAAAGTGTGTTTTCAATCTCTCCTTGGAGCTCCACAAATTTGTCAACGTGGCATTATAATAGATGATGATGAGATTGAGTCACAAGGAGGAAAATGGCAGGTCCTAGTACAGACATGGATTCTGCATTGTCTTGTTTTACCACAAGGCATCTTGCACAAAAATATCATGAGAACCACATGTGGAATCCTTCACGATATGACTTCCCACACAAATATGAATTTTTCACTCTCGTTCTCCTTTGTGATTATCTAATAAGGGACTGTATGAGATGATGACCCACATCGACATCTCTGATTAACAAAAAAAGAAGAAGGAGATGATTTTCGATGGTGACAAGTATTTTTTCACAAACTGTTTCTACAAGGAAGATCATTTTCGTATATCTCTGAGCAAGTTGACATAGGATCCATAATCTTCCTCTGGTTATTTTGCATCTGGGTTTTACCACAGGGACTAGACTTAATATTCTTGCGTAACATTTCACATTCTCCACACTCTCCAGGATGACATCTCTGGCTACCCTTGTGATTTTGACATGAAAGCATCTTCATACACACATTATTGCATTGAAACAGACCATTCTTCCAATCTAATTCACCTAGGATTTCCATATCTCCATAAATTATATTCTCTTATTTTTTCCCACAAATCATGAAGCATCATTTATCAAAATATTCAAAGGATAACAAGGAACTTCATGGAAGATATTCTCACAGTAATGGAATCCATATTTGAGAGGCTTATCATACTACTTTCCACATAATGGTTCAGTAAAATTATGATCGCTGCATCTCCTTGTCATCATTGTTTTAGCAGATGGAAAGAGCCGAGGAGGTTCATTCCTATGCAAGTTGGGTATGAACCTAGATGGAATTGAAGAGTACATTTATGTGAGCAATGATCCTATGGTGTCTTGTTCCTTTTATCAATTGGCTTCCCGCATGGTCCTCCACATGAATGTGGAGTGATATTCATAGCCATTATGAGAAGGATTGTAGAAATGAAGTATGAATTTCTCATGCAAAGAGAAAAGGGAATTCAAGTAATTTTTATCAAAAGTAGCTTGGTCAAAAACAAAACTCTACATGTACATTTTTGTACCTTCTCTACTTCAAGAAAATTTCAAATTTTTGCTTCACAATGTCTAATATAGATTCTTTTGTAAAAGTTATGAGCTTCTACCATGTTACATGGGTGAAACAAATTTAAAGGAGCAAGAAAATAAAGTGAATAAGCATGGAACCTTTGTTTTCCAACATTATAAAAGTTAGAAATTTGAACCCTGAACACTTTCAAGACCACATTTGGCCATCCAAGATCGATCAGGCTACCTCTCTTTCAAATTTCGACATTGTTAATCAAAAGACTCATTCTTGTAACAAATGGAGAGACTCGAACTCTTAGCTCCTTAAAGAGAAACAATTTTCTAAATTGTTTGTCAACCTTTGACACCACTATTAATCTCTAGGAAAAGGATATATACACCGGTTTCCAACTGGCCCAACATGCTTACATTGGCATTACCCAATTACCCTTTCCTTCTTAATAAACCTTGTAAAATGAAAGAATTCAGACATTTAAAAGAAAATATAAAAAAAGTACCTGAATTCATAATGAGGATATATGTGGTTCATAGTAAGAATGAGATGAATCAATTTACTCTAACTAAGGAAGAAATATTGGTTATGTCAGTTGTTAGAAATTCAAGCTTATAAACCAAATTTTGTAATGAGAATGAAATTTAACTTAGAAAAACTATCATAAAATACCTTGGTGTACTACATAAAGGCCCCATTGGAGAGGATGAATGATTGTCAGGATATTATGCAAGGTACTTCGAGTCCTACCAAACCAAAATTTACATTTCTTTGTACATACATGGATTCCACATTGCCTTGTTTTACCACAAGGTGTGTTGCACAAAATATCCTGAGAACCACATGTGAAATCCTTCACAATATGATTTCCCACACACATATGAATTTTTCACTCTCATTTTCCTCCGTGGTTATCCAGTTAGGGACTGTCCAAGATGATGGCCTACATCGACATCTTTGATTAACAAAAACATAACAAGGAGCTGATTTTTTATGGTGATAATAATTTTTTTTAAAATGGTTTCCATGAGGAAGAGCCTTTTCACGTATCTTTGAGTAGGTTGCCATATGATTAATGCATATCTTCCTTTGGTTATTTTGCATCTGGGTTTTACCATAGGGATAAAATTTAATATTCTCAGGTAACATTTCACATTCTCCACACTCTCCACGATGGAATATTTGGCTACACTTGTAATTTTGACATGAAAAGATCTTCATACACATATTCTCACATTGAAACCCACCATTCTTCCAATATAATTCACCTAGGATTTCCATGTCTCCACAAATTATCTTCTCTTGTTTATTCACACAAAATGATCAGGTGATCATGTCCAAGTTAAGAAAATGCTCAAAAATGGAGTTACTCAGAAGTGGTTGCAATTTGAACGACCGAAAATGCCTCGTCGCTGTGATTCTGTCACCGTGAACGAGACTGAAAACTGATGTCGTATGTGAAAGTTATTGAGGTTTGAATTCATCTAGTGACCTCTAAAACAAGACTTTTTTACTATGATTTTGTCATTTTCTAAAAAAAAATTATATGGCAAAAAATTGATTTTTATTAAGATTTTTTATGCCTATCAGTGGGTGCCACGTGGCCCCAGGCCATTGGTTTAAAAGTGTTTATGAAGTTTGTGGAAGACATGGGTTTCGAACCCTGACCCGACTACATGCGCAGGGCTAACCCGACCAAAACGCCATGGGCAAAGGACTTGAAGAGTGGGCGAGTCAGGCACTGGTTGAACGGAGGCTTGGGTCAGCGGGTTGAATGGGCGGAGTTAAACGAAAAGTCGTGCAGGGGAAAACAGAGAGTCGGGTCACTTTGCATGTAGACGAGTCGGGCACATGTGAACGCCTATTCGGGTCGTCGACTCGTTTGAATTGGGTGGAGATATGGGTTAAGCCCTTAGGCCTAAGCCTCGAAAGCTTTATGATCACCGCTAACAAAAAAGGGCCAAGAGCCATTGCACCAGCAGGATATAAGACTTAAGCCCCTTTGGGGTTAGCTCCTCAACACAGGACCTCCGACCCGTGACCATGGGCGAGGGCTCATTCTTATCCACCAGCAAAGTTAATTGTCTATAAATTCTACATGTGAATGCACCCAAAGTCTGACAGTTAAATTTAATGTTGCCCCAGAATTAGCGCGCGGTTCTGCCATTTTAGGCAATTCTGCCTTTTTGGAGAGTTTAACTAGAGTTCCTCTAGTTTTGGAGGAAGATATGGGTTAAGCCCTCAGGGCTAAGCCCCGAAAGCTTTATAACCACCGCTAAGAATCAAGGGCCAAGAACCATTGCACTGGCGGGATATAAGAATTAAGCCCCTTTGGGGTTACCTCCTCAGCACAGGACCTTCGACCCGTGACCATGGGCGAGGGCTCATTCTTATTCGCCAACAAAGTTAACTGTCCATAAATTCCACATGTGAACACGCCCAAAGTCTGATAGTTAAATTTAATGTTGCCACAGAATTAGCATGTGGTTCTGCCATTTCAGGCAATTCCACCTTTTTGGAGAGTTTAACTGGAGTTCCTCCAGTTTTGGAGGAGGTTTTCTAGTGCCACTAGGCAAAAACTTGTTTGGGTTATAACTTTCTCAATTTTTGACCAAACAAGATGAAATTTTAGTCAATTTTGGGTTTCTTTAGCATTCTAGAGAGTTTGGAGTAGGTTTAGAGAAAACAGAGGTGTTCTACAATAGATTTTTCTTCAGAGAAGAGGAAGGAGCCACCAGGGCCATCATGGAGGAGGCATTGTTTTTGGTTGTATTTCACTGTTTAAGGTGAAACAAAAGCCATTTATAGCTAATTTCTATATTCTGAAGTCGAATTTACAGTTGGTTTTTCCTGTTTAGGAATATTTTTCACTGTGTAACCATTTTGAGCAAATTAATAGAGCAAGGACATGCCATTGGGGAGCCTTAGACCGATAGATGTAGCCTAGGAGGGGTGAATTGCCTCAACAATGTGATGTGTTATGTTATGGTGAATTTTACTTGCTATGTATTTCTTCTTTGAAATTTTAAACAGTAAATTTAAATAAAAAATCCTCACACATAAAACTCGGAAACATTACCAAAACTATTTTGTTTAACCTGCAAGTCATGGAGAACACTTTGGACATTAAATTATATGGAAAATGATACTTAGCATAGCATTACAAATAGTTCCATTTTCAGATAAATTGGTATCAGAGCTAGAGTTTTACTCTGGATTTTTTCTTGTGCAAAGATATAGTTGACTCTTTGCAAGTTTTGATGCTTACTAGGCTTAAGCTCGAGAGGGGGGAAGGACAATTGGTTAGAGCTCAAAATAATCCTCAACCAAGGAGGGTCAGAGAGCCATTAAATCCACATTTTAATTCACCTCCAAGAGCCATAGAAGAAGCCTCAAGAATGTCTTAAAGAGAAGGAGATTTTCTTGAAGGCATTGATCCCAAAGAAGAAGAATGGATGTTCTGAAAGGCTTTCCTAGACATGACAGAGATGGTGAGGATACTCTACCAAAAAAGGAATGACAAGCTTGTAGGAGAAGGGTCTAGACATCAGAAAGAAGGAGAGGGTTCTTCAAGAGGAAAGAAAAGTGATGACAAGTCAAATAAAGGACATGGAGGAAATGGTGATCCACCATCCCCATCTTCATCCTCTTCCTCTACATCGTCATCCTCTACTTCGGTGAACCAATATTACAAGTCTAAAACCAAAGGTAAAAGTCCATTTTTAAAGCTTGATGTTAAATTTGAGTTGCCTATGTTTAATGGTGAGGTCAATGCAGAGAAACTTGACAATTGGATAAGACAGTTGGAAGTTTATTTGAGGATACAAAACCTTCATGAAGACGACACCAAGATTCAATTAGCCTCTTTGAGAATGGAGGGAGCAACGTTGGTATGGTGGGAAGCCAAGACCAAGGATGAAATTAAGAAACATGGTAAGATCAATTTATCATGGGCTGAGTCTATTTCTTCAATTAAACAAAAAATTTATCCATTAGCTCATTTACAAAAGGCTATCATGAATTGGAAAAGTTTTAGACAACTTAAGGGAAAAAGTGTTCAAGATTACACCCAAGAGTTTAGATGAAGGGCTCTGTTGTTAGGAATTGATTTGAATAGCCAAGAGACTTTTCTGAAATATATAGGTGGTTTACATAGCTATCTTATACATACTATTCTTATGTTCAATCCTACTAGTCTAGACAAGGTTTGTGTCCAAACCATGCATTTAGAGGCTAGAGGTAAACAATCTTTTGATGGGAATAAGGATAGTGAATTTAAACGCAAAGGGAGGAAAATAAATGCAAACTCTAGGAAAGAAAAAGGAAAATTATTTTTTAAAAACTGTTCCAAAATAAGCCACGATGAAGACCATTGCTGGAAACTTCATTCGGAGTTGAAGCCAGAAAAATTTAAAACCAAAGATAATGCCAAAGAAAAGAGCAAAACGGTTGCAATAACTGAACAAGACTTAGGGTCTGAATCAGGAGATGAAACTAAAAGCATAGCCATGGTACTAAAGAAAATAAAGGGGAAATATATTGTAAGAGAAACAAATCCCAGTTCTAGCACTTTAAATTGTCACATAGAAGTGCCAAATGAAGAGAGGAGGATTGAGCTGTTTCATGTGAGGATAATTTCCAAACACACAAAGATAGACACACTGTTTGACAGTGGGTCTCGAGTGAATCTCATCTCAGAAGACTTAGTCAAGAAGCTAAAACTTGAGACCATTCCACATCCAAAGCCATATCCACTTGGATGGATTTGCAAGGATGCTAATTTACAAGTTTCAAGGAAATGCATGTTGTGTTTTGCAATAACAGCTCATTATATTGACATGGTTGAACTAGATGTGGTACCGCTTGACATTAAAGGTGTGGTGTTGGGTAGTCCCTACTTATATGACAGGAAAGCGATCTTCCATCTCCATGAGAACAAGTATCATCTATTCAAGTATGGCAAGGAGTTTATTGTGAGAGCACATCGGAAGAAGCTAGAATCTTCTTTAGTGAATGCAGGGCAGTTGAAAAGGCTTGTCAATGAAAGTCAAAATTTGACTTTGTTGATGATTAAGAAAAAATATTTTGTACATAATCCTTTTCATGTTATTTCTGATGTAAATGATGAGATGTTTCAGTCTGAAAGCAAGTCGTCTTTGGAAGAAGATGACAAGATGTTGCACAAGGTGTCTTTGGTGTCGATCCGTGCAGAGAACAAAGTGTCGGTGCAAAGTGGTGCAAAAATACAAGAGAGGGAAAAGCATGCAAGAAAAGAGGGCACAAAGTTTGACATGGATCATTGCTGGTTTCAGAATGGCAGAGTACTATGGCGAGAAAACTTGATCGAGAATCGACACATGTACATGGCTCATTCGACAAAAATTCACCATAAGGACAGTTGGCAAGGTGAATCATATTTTAAGTTTCCTTTGAAGGTATACCATTGCAGGAATAGTATGATTTCTACAAATTTCAGTTGTTGTTTAGCAAATTTCAAAAATTTGCATCATGACATAGTCGAGGTTAGCAACAGTCGGTCAACAGATTCAAGGAAGAATTTATATTTTTATGAGAAGCTCAATTTGATGAAATCCAGGAGATTTTAGTGGTTCAAGGTTGGAAGAGTGGAGAATCAGTCTCCTCATCTTCAGTTTCTATAGTTCAGAGAGCTTTTGGGGTCCAAAAGCATCCCATTGGGGAGGTGTGATCAAGTGATAATGTCCAAGTTAAGAAAATGCTAAAAAATGGAAGTGCTAAGAAATGGTTTCAACCTAAATGACCGGAAAGGCCTTGTCGCTGCGATTCTAGCGCCGTGAATGGGACTCAAACCGATGTTGTACATGAAAGTTACTGAGGTTTGAATTCATCTAGTGACCTCCAAAATAGGACTTTTTGACCATGATTTTGTCATTTTCTAAAAAAAAATTATATGGAAAAAAATTGATTTTTATTAATATTTTTTAGGCCTATCAATGGGTTTCATGTGGCCTACCGAGAGGCTACCACGTGGCCCCAGGCCATTGTTTGAAAAGTGTTTATGAAGTTTGTGGAAGGCATGGGTTTTGAACCCTGACCCGACTACATGGGCAGGGTTGACCCGACCAAAACGCCACGGGTAAAGGACTTGAAGAGTGGGCGAGTTGGGCGGTGGTTGAATGGAGGCTCAGGTGAGCGGGTTGAATGGGCGGAGTTAAATGAACAGTCATGTAGGGGTAAACGGAGGGTCGGGTCACTCTACATGCAAACGGGTCGGGCACATGTGAATGCCTATTCGGGTTGTCGATTCGTTTGAATTGGGCGGAGATATGGGCTAAGCCCTGAAAGCTTTATGACCACCGCTAAGAACTAAGGGCCAAGAGTCCTTGCACCGATGGGATATAAGATTTAAGCTCCTTTTGGGTTAGCTCCTTAGCACAGGACCTCCGACCGGTGACCATGGGCAAGGGCTCATTCTTATCTGCTAGCAAAGTTAATTGTCCAGAAATTCCGTATGTGAACACGCCTAAATTCTGACAATTAAATTTAATGTTTCCCTAGAATTAGCACACAATTCCACTATTTTAGGCAATTCTGCCTTTTTGGAGAGTTTAATTGGAGTTCCTCTAGTTTTGGAGGAGGTTTTCTAGTGCCACTGGGCAGAAACTTGTTTGGGTCATAACTTTCTCAATTTTCGACCAAACAAGATGAAATTTTAGTCAATTTTGGGTTTCTTTAGCATTATAGAGAGTTTGGAGTAGGTTTCAGAGCGAACAAAGGTGTTCTACAAAAAAAATTTCTTCAGAGAAGAGGAAGGAGCCACCAGTTCCATCATGGAGGAGGCATTATTTTGGGTTGTATTTCAATGCTTAAGGTGAAACAAAAGCCATTTTTAGCTAATTTCTATATTCTGAAGTCGAATTTACTGTTGGTTTTTCCTGTTTAGGAATATTTTTCACTGTGTAGCCATTTTTAGAAAATTAATAGAGCAAGGACATGCCATTGGGAGCCTTGGACCGACAGATGTAGCCCAGGAGGGGTGAACTGCCTCAACAATTTGCTATGTTATGCTATGGTGAATTTTACTTGCTGTGTATTTCTTCTGTGAAATGTTAAATAGTAAATTTAAATAACAAATCCTCACACATAAAACTCAGAAACATTACCAAAAATATTTTGTTTAACCTGCAAGTCATGGAGAACACTTTGCACATTAAATTATATGGAAATGGATACTTTGCATAGCATTACAAATAGTTCCATTTTCAGATCGCAAAAGAATGAAGCATCATTTATCAAAATATTCAAAGGATCACAAGGAGCTTCATGGAAGATATTATCACATTAATGAAAACCACATTTTATAGGCTTCTCATAATACTTTCCACATAATGATTCAATAAAATTATGATCCTTGCATCTCATTGTCGTAATTATTTTAGCAGATAGGTAGACCCGAGGGAGGGTAATTCCTATGCATGTTAGGTATGGAACTCGATGGAATTGAAGAGTACATTTATGTGGGAAAGGAGCCTCTAGTTTCTTGTTCCCTTTGACAATTTGCTTCCCACATGGTCCTCTACATAATGTGGAGTGATATTCTTGGCCATTATGAGAAGGATTGCAGAAATGAAGTATGAATTTTCTCATGCAAAGGGGAAAGGGAATTCAGGTAATTCATATCAAAATAATCACAATAAAAAATAAAACTCTACATGTGCATTTTTGTACCTTCTCTACTTCAAGAAAATAATTTTCAATTTTCTGCTTCACAATGTTATTCCAGATTCCTTGGAAAAGCTACGATCTTGTACCATGTTGCATGGGGGCAACCAATTAAAAGGAACAAACGAAAAAAAAAGTGAATATGCATGGAGCCTCTGCTTTGAAACACTGTAAAATTAGATATTTGAACCCTAAACACTTTCAAGACCACAATTTTCCATCAAAGACCGATCAAGTAACCTATCTTTCAAATGCAATCAATATTAATCAAAAGAGTCTTAGTCTAATTGGAAATGGGGAGACTTGAACACTCATCTCCTTAAAGAGAAACAATATTCTAAATCATCTGTCAAATTTTGACACCACTTCTAATCTCTAGGAAAAGGATATATGCACTAGTTTCTAGCCCAACATGCTTACATTCGCATTACCCAATTATTCTTTCCTACTTAACCTTGTAAAATGAAAGAATTAAGATATTTGAAAGAAAATATAAACAAAGTACCAAAAGTCATAATAAATATATATGTGGTTCATGGTAATAATGAGATGAATCAATATCCTCTGACTGAGGAAAAAAAATTAGTTATGCCATTTGTTAGAAATTAGAGCTTGTAAGACAATTTTTGTAATGAGAATGAAATTTAACTAAGAAAAATTATCATAAAATAGCGCGGTGTACTACATAAAGGTGTTAGAGTTCCAATAAATATTGAAAATTGTGATCTTGCTTAACGATCTTATCAAATTTGTTTTGAGTCTATCCTTATCTATTTAGCTGTCTGTCCAATCTTCTAACTATCGTTAGAAGCCTTTATTGTTCCTACAAATTAGGGTCACGTATAGCTCATTTTCTCAAGAAATTATTTGTGTTTCTCTTCGTTATCCATCATGTGATCTCTTGTTAGAAGGAGTGTTTAGCTTTGTAGTATGATCCTTGGGTATTTTAATACTCTATCATGGTATCAGATCTATATTGCGAGCTCCCTTCTCATATTTTTGGAGATCTATTTTAAAGTTTTTAAGATCTAGTTTTGGATCTAGATATTTTGGGGTTTGAAGTTTGTTTTTCAGTGCTTTAAGCTGCCAGAGAAGAGTGTGGAAGTTATTGAGGTCTTGTTCAACGAATCTATGAATTTACCTTAAGTTTTCAAAGGCTCCATTCATATTTGAAATAATTTTCCATAATTAATTTGCCTTTTTTTTCTTGTGGTTTAAAAAAAGAAGGAGAAAATGTATTTAAAAAAAGAAAAAAGGAATTTATGAATGTGTGTTTTGCCTTTCAAAAAAGGAAAAATTTTGCTAGAAATTATTAAAGGAGGGGGGAATAATATCGGTAAATTTTTTTTTTAAGGGTTTAATTTTCTTGGCCCTCATTAAAATTATTTTGAAATTCTTTAGATTTTTTTTGGACAAAGTTGTCTGGGTTTAAAAAAAAAACCTCAACTTGTTGGAATATTTTCCCTGGGTAAAAGAAGAATTGGGAATAAATTATTGAGAGGGGTAAAAATGAGAATATGTTCAAAAATTGTTAGCATTTCTTGGCTTTTTTTACTGGAGTAAAATAATTTTGGGAAAATATTTTGGCATTCGAAATAGTTGTAAATTTTGAGTTTTGATATTATCACAGAGCTAAGGATAATAGAGTTACTTACTCCATACAATTATCATACCTGGAAAAGAAAAATGAAACCATTGTTGCAATCTAAGGGGTTGTGGAAAACATTAGGTGAAAACCAGCCGAATTTTACAAAAGAAGTCGAAAAAATTGCCTACAAGAATAAACTAGATGAAACAATTGGGATGATTGGGTTGCATGTTTTAGAAAAACTATTATTTCATCTTGAAGAATGTGAAACTATGAAAGAAAGTTGGGAAAAACTAGCTTCTGTTTTTGGAGGTATCAATGAGTTCCATGCATTAGAATTGGAAACTAAATTATTAGCCCTAGTACCTGATGAGAATGCCTCTATTTAGGAGTATCTTGCTTAATTCAGGTCTTCGTTGTCTCAATTAAAAGAATGTGGCAAGGAGAAAAAATATGTTGAATGTGTTTTTTTTATTTTATCAAAATTAAAGGGTCGTTTTCAAGTTTTTGCATCTACCTTCTATGCGCCCTCAGTGGCAAATTTAAAATTCCAAGCTTTGAGATATTTTGTGATCATCTCATATGAGAAAAATCTAAGCTCAAGCAGTTAGATGTTCTCTCTGGCTCTTCAAATCAAGCTTTGGTTGCTCATAACTCCAAAGGTAAGAATAAAGCTCAATTTCAACCAAAGAAAAATTCTACACAAGCTTGTGAGTCTCCCTCCAAGCCTAAGAATAATATTAAGTATTCTCCTCTAGTTTCTAAGAATGAAGCATCCTCCTCAAAGAAAAACAAAAATAGGAAAAGAAGAAGACCAAAATAGATGAAATTTGTACTTTTTGTGACAAACAGGGGCATATTGAAGCAAGATATTGGATAAAGTTGAATTCCTTAGAAGAGGCCATGAAGAAGAACAATATTTCAATAGGCAAGGGACATGCTATATCAACCCAACCCATATGTAAATGAACAAATAAGTGGATACTTGATTTGGAAGATTCACATCATATGACTCCTTGTAAAGACCTGCTTCCATCTACATCTCATAGTAACATCTCACAAATGTCATTTGGTGACTCTGCACTAATTGAAGTCTTGGGATCAAGAAATATACAAATGATTAAAAATTTGCTCCTAGTCCCTAAAATTTCCATCAATTTATTGTCCATTTATTAGATATGTCATTCTGGTGATGGGAAAACTATAGAGTTTTTTCCAAATGAAGTAGTCATTAGAAAGCTACATATCATGCAGTTGTTGTTGCTATTGGACAAGATGATCATGCTTCTAGATTATATAAGTTTTTCTACTTCGAGCTTTCTTCTTCTTCTTATTTTATATCTCATGCTGATTCATTGAGTAAGCTTTGGCATGAAAGATTTGGTCATCTCAATTATATATATTTGCAGCGGATGTACACTCAAAATTTGGTTTCAGGTCTTCTAAGGTTTCATGCATTGATGTAGTATGTGTAGGTTGTGCCCTTGGAAAAAAAAACCAAGATCCTTTTCCTAAGGGGAAAGCCTCAAGGGAAAAATCACCTCTTGAGTTGGTGCATAGTGATTTAATGACTTTTCAACTCCTCCTTTTTTAGGGGATAAATATGTATTAAGTTTTATTGATTATTTTTAACAGTACTCTTGGGTGTATTTTCTCAAGTACAAGAGTGAAGTATTTGCAACCTTCAAAACATTTAAATCTCCTGTTGAGAAACAATATCCATGCTTCATTAAAAAGCTACGCACATATAATCGGCGGGAATATGTCAACAAGGAATTTCAAATTTTTTTCAAATGACATGACATTATTCATCAACATTATGTTCCCTACACCCCTCAACAAAATAGTGTATCTGAACAGAAGAATATAACACATAAGGAGATGTATAATTGCATGATTCATTCCAAGAACTTGGCATCTATGTTTTGGGATGAAGTAGTTAATTGTGGTAATTACATTAAGAATATCATGCCTCATAAGGCACTTCAAAATATGACTCCAATGGAAGCTTGGACACATGAGAATCCTGATGTGTATTCTTTAAAGGTATTTGGTAGTCCTGCTTGGGCATTAATTCCAAATGAAAAACGCCAATCCATGGAAAAAAAGTCACCAATTGATATTTGTCGGTTATTGTGAGGACATGAAATCTTATTGACCCTTTGATACTAACTCTAAGGAAGTTTTGTTCCGAAGAGATGTTAATTTTGATGAAAATATCAGTCTAGGATCATCTTCTTCCCTTAATAACTCATATTAAATTGTTGATTATGGTTCTAATCATTGTTATGCTTTTATAGATTTGGAAGAAGAAGAAAGCTCTACTGAAGTTCCTCAGCCAGAAGAAAATATTCAATTATCACCAAAAGAACATGTATAGCAGCAATCTATTCTGGAAAATTCCTTAAGGAGGAGTCTTCGTAAGAGAAAGAATAGTAACAAATTTGGCTATTATGTAGATGATTTTAGTTATCTAGCCTCAAATCAACCACAATCTGAAGGAATCTCTCTTTTGAGTCATGCCATTTCAGAGGATCCATAATAATTTTCTGATGTAGTTGGAAAATATGAGTGGGACGCTGCCAGGACATAAGAGTATTCTTCTTTAATGCAGAATCATACTTGGGATCTTGTTCCTCTTCCAAAGGGATGCAAGTGGGTCTACATAACCAAATATGAAACAAATGGATTTGTAAATAAACATAAGGCATGTCTTATGGCTAAGGGATTTTCACAGGTTGAAGGAATTGACTATTTTGAGACTTTCTCTCTTGTCGCCAAGATGGATTCTATTTGTATTTTGATTTCTCTTGAAACCTCCCAAGGCTAGTCATTTTACCAAATGGATGTTAAGAGTTTTTTTCTACATGGTGATCTACATGGAGAAACCCCCTGGTTTTGTGCATGATCTTTCACTTGTTTGTAGGATTAGAAGATCTTTGTATGGTATTAACCAAGATCCTAGAGCTTGGTATGAGAAGATGGCTGCTTTTCTACTTTCCTCAGGGTTTAATTGTTGTCACTCTGATCCAATATTCTACAATAAGAGAAAAGGCTCTTATTTATTGATTCTAGTTTTATATGTAGATTATTTGATCATCGCAAGGAGTTCTTCATCTATGATTCAGAATGTTAAAAATCGTTGATGGGATAGTTTTCTATGACAAATATAGGTCTTCTATACTACTTTCTTAGCTTTCAGGTTCACCAATCTTCAAAAGGAATCACCATCTTCCAGCTGAAATATGCTCTTGATTTACTCCAACGTTTTGGCATGCCCAATTGTAAGACTTCACCTACTCCTTTTTAGTATGGAGTTATTCTTACTCCTCATTGCACCACTCCCATTGTGGATCCTACATTGTATCACCAAATTATTGGCACTCTCCTTTATTTGTCGCACACTCGACTTGACGTTGCATATGCAGTCGGGTTAGTATCTACAATTTCTCAGGATCCTCATCAAGGAAATTTCAATATTGGAATTCAGTATACTACTGACTCTATGGAGCTTGTAGGTTTCACTGATTCTGACTAGGCTAGATTAGTGGATGATTGGAAATCCATCTCTAGATTTTTTTCTGTCTTGGATCTGCTCCAATTTCTTGGTCCTTCAAGAAAAAAATCAACAATTTCATTATCTACAGCAGAAGCTAAGTATAGAGGTGCATTTATTACAATTCAAGAAGTTATTTGGTTGTCATAGTTATTTCTTAAGTTTGGCATTCAATAGGATCAACCTACTCTCTTGTGGTGTGATAATCAAAGTGCAATATAAATTTCTAAAAATCCTATGGAGCATCAATGGACAAAACACATTGAGATTCATATGCACTTCATTCGCCAACTTATTCAAGATGGTGTTCTCATCCTGGAATATGACCTACTGAAGAACACATAACATATATTTTTACAAAGTCCTTGGCATCACCAAGGTTTCTTCATTTATGACATATGCTTGGAGTAAAGGAAGTTTTCATTGGGGGGTCAAATTGAGTCCTCCTTCCTTCATCTCTTCATTTTATTTCCTTTTTTCTTTCTCATGAGATTTTGTATATGGGTTCCTAAAAAGGCATAGTTGTCCAGACCCATTATTTGTATTATTTTTTCTTTATTTTCCTCCCTACGTTTCACTTATGGGGGGCTATTAGAGTTAAAATAAATATTGAAACTTGTAAGATTACATAGCAATATTATCAGTTGCGTTGTCAGTATTATGATTATCTACTTAGTCATCAATCTTATCCTCTATCTATCGTTATAAGACTCTATTGTTCCTATAAATTAGGCTCATATATAGCTCATTTTATCAATCAATGAAGTGTGTTTCTCTTCATTCTTAATCTTGTGATATCTTCGTAGAAGAATTGTTTAGCTTTGCAGTCTGATCCTTGGGTATTTTAATACTCTATCAAAAGGCCCCATTAGAGAGGATGAATGATTGTTAGGATATTGTACAAGGTATTACGAGTCCTAACAAAAAAATAAAATACATTTCCTTGTAAAACACTTTGGTAAAAGGATTTTTCAGTGTTATAAAAGTCAAATTACCCCAAAATATTAGTCTAACATCTCTAATATTACTAGCATCTCTATCTATAACCTATAATATTTCATAGTCAACCTACCCTTTCTTTGATAAGTCTCTAATATAGGATAATGGATAACATTAGATATAATAATGAAGAACAACAGGTTCATGATAACATGAACTTATAAAATTTGATCAAACTGTTGTCCATAATAATGAATTGATACCAAATCACAACAAGAATAACAAACAAATTGTTGCTCCAAGCTACGAGAGAGATTCCTGTATACCTGTTTCGGGGATTTCACACCCTAGAGGTTGGTTGGGATTCAACCTCCACAGAGCAGGGGCGTACTACTTAACAGAGACTCACACGATCATGCACATTCATAAAAACGAAATCGAGTAGAATGAGAGGTTTACCCGTTGGTCCTACGTTTGAAGTAGATCCACGTGGAGTTCAAACTCCCTGCAACCGTCCTTCCTCCTTCACCTGAAATACAAGAAGAAACTAGCACAAAGGACAAGTTGTACAGTATATTTCTACTCTATATGTTAGTGAGATTCATATAAAACATTAAATAAATCATCATGAATGCATGTATAACAAATATTCTTCATACATAAAGCATATACTAACACGTTTTCTTCGGGAACAACATGATACTTCTGTATTATAAAAATAGTACGTACAAAAGTAAGTGGAGAGATCACCTGATCCTTCCAAGGCCTTCGCAGACCGTCGTCCGGATCCGTCCAGCCCTTGCCTCGCTAAGACTCCTTCCAAACAGGTGCATACGAGATAACATATAAAGGAATGTATATCTCAAGGAAACAAGGGTTTCCTGAAATGAACTGGGAAAGTGCAGGAGGCACGGGGAATCAGACTTGGATGGGGGAATACCAACAGAGTATAATAATAATAATTCTCTCTCTCCCTTAGGCCATACATATGAGGTCTTTTTATAGTCCCTCCAAGTAGTTTCAGCAGTTGGAAACAGTTGGCCACGGGCTGGGGTGGTTGAACTACCTGAGTAACCATCAACCCAGCGCGAAATTAGGGATTTTTATATATTTTTTAATCATTAAAATGGCATACGCGAAAAAGTCTAGCTGTACTCGCGTATACACGCGGAAAAACACGGGCATAGTTGCGTATGGAGGATTTTCCACTGTTTTTAAGTGAATTTGTCCAAGTCTGTAGGAATGGGTGCCCATAAAGCCATGAAGCAATCATGAATCATGTCAAGGTGAGAAATGATGCTATAACAGATGCCCCCTAATATATGAGGTCAGAAGGGGTACATGATGGCCTAAATGTATTATGCACATAGAAAGAACTTCGCAAGGACAAGAGAGGACTTCACCAGATTTCAGCCTGCCAAAAACCAATGAAAGAAACCAGAGAGTCAACACATGCTGAGGCGGGCATACCCATGCTCAGTCCAAAAATACATCATATATATAGAAAGTACTGAATAGATCCAACATGTGTACAAGTATAACTGAACTGAAAATACATAGTGAATCATCTGAGCAGGGTCCGGAAAGACAAGTCTGTATCAATGTCCAAGTATCACATATAGAAAGCTCATCAAAGATAGTGCAACTGGATGTCTGATCAAGTAACTGAATCTCCAAGTACCGGATCATAAGAGGTGGATCAAACGGTACAATCACGCAACTCGGGGATCAACATATAAGATGCTGCTGTGCTGAACTGCAACATATAAGGGTGGATGGCAACACTGGCAGAAACTGAGAGAACTGTCAACAGTGAACCGAGAAATGCCGATGCAACCCGAGGTCTTCACCGATCACAACGGCACAATTCTACACACTGGGAATAAATGAGCTGAAGTCGACCATGTGAGAAATCGTTGGATTACCGGGCAATGATGTTTCCCGTTAACCAACGCGAGACAACCCACCGATAACGATAATGAGTGTCAAGGTGCCCCAGTACAATCTGACAAGTGTGAATGAATGAGTTGAAGTCGAACACTTGAAAGAATCTACCAATCAGGAGGCAATGATGAATCCCCATTGTCGATAGCGAAGAGTCTGCCACTGATGACTGCAAACCCTAAGGTACTGACAAAAAGACTCTAGATCTTGTTCCCAGAGCAATGAGTCGGAGTCGATGGGAAAAGATCTGCTGGAAGGAAGGCATTAAGGCATCCCACATCAGTCCAGCGCGAGTGTAACCCGCATGCCAAGATTTGGAAGGAATCGGACGAAGTAGAGTGATGGAACCAAAACCGAAGTACGTTTCCGACATGCACAAGATGAAGCTAGCGCACGGAAGAAACCCTCTAAACCAACCAATAATGAAAGCTGACACAGAGGCGAGAAATCCACCGATAGGGTCAAATGGAAATCCAGGTACTGCACGAATCCCAAGTGTGATAATGTGTGCTGACGTCGAACACAGGGGAAACCACTCAGTCAAAGACCCATGATGATGATCAAATGTTGAGCACGAGGTCACCTATCAATGATGGAAATAGGCCCAAGGTGCGGCTCTAGGTTTGCTCTCAGAGCAATGTGTCGTAGTCGATAAGAGACAAACCCGCCTGCAAGAAGTCAATGGGGACCCTCTCAAACCAGCACGAGCAGAAGACCAAAACATCTGATGTGATAGAACATGATACTGACAAGACCGGGAAGGCCGACTGAATAATGAGTCAAGAGACACCGCAGAATGGCCGACTCAGGTTAGACTTCCCTTGAACAAAAGCACGACTCGTGATGACCATGGCAATAAAAAGTGACACTGTATAAGTCTATTATGCAGGAGGCAGAACAAACTCTCCATATGATTGGAAGAGATAACCAACCGGGGGAGAACTGACAAGTGAAACATGGTAAAGGCTGAACCTAGGTCAAAACTAAAACCATCCCAAATGAAGGAGATATATATATAAGTATATGTGCTTTGTTCAAGGGCGACAAACTGACTCTGTACTGCCATCAAAATAACGAAGATACATCCCGTTCCCGCTCTTTTTGTTATATTTGATTTTTTTGTCTTTTTCATATAATAAGCCCGAAAAAGAATAAAAGAATGCTATGGTACAATGGATAGAACGAGTATCAAGAAATCAGATGCACTAGTTCCTGGGATTGGAACAATCCTATGCTCAATGCAAGGTGGCGAAAACTGGTCAGTGATACTCAGAGGAACGTTCCATCCATGGGTACAAAGGTGTCAAGTCGTGATAGCTAAGTGCATGCAATGGTTAACTTGTATAGAAAGTCAAGGTCAAAAGTTGGCTTAAACATCGAGTCCAAATGAAGCCGGCTAAAGGCCAGGATAAACGAGCAGCCAATATGCAATGCAGTAATACAACTTAACGACACCAGGGAGCCTCTAGGGTATAAGCCAGAAAAAAGATAAGTGATGAAGGAGAAGAATGAAGCTTCAACACGAAAGACATGGCGGGACTAAAGAGGACTCCCGAGCCTACATAAAAAGCAGCATGGGCGACAAGTGATAGCAAGGAACTAACTAGGAAGCCCATGTAAAGGAATGCTCTACCATCAAGTCATGATTTAAAAAATCGGCGAGTGAAATGGGTGTAATGCTCATGACCTGATGGGATCGACCCTAAGGCAAGTGATCAGTATGGAGGCTAGAATGCAAGATGCAACGGAAAGTGATTCCCTAACCTATATGCCAGTGAAGATCATATACCTGCCGTGAAGAGTCTGAAATCATGGATCAAAAACCGGGAAAAATCTCTAAATCATCAAAATGTACCTGAAACATACCAAACTAGGCACTTCCAAGCAATCAAGTTATACAGCATAAGACAGATCGAAAAAATAAGCATAAGGAAATTTTTGCAAAATTTTTTCAGTTTTTAGCCATAAATACACAAATTACCTCTCAATTGGTTTCATTATTGCATAGCTGATTTGGAAAAAGAGCTCTGGAGCTAAAAACTTGTTTCGTCAAATCAGGAACAACCAACCGTCGGAATTCAGCGAAACTTCAGGTAGGCTCCTTATTCATCCTGTTTAATCATTTTGTCCGTTTAAAAATTAAAATTAAGTGAATTTTTGCCTAGAAACCCTTCTTAAAAAATGCGTATCTGCGCATACGCGGGTTCAATAAAGTGGAGCCGCGTATACACGCGACTGGGCACAGAACAAGTCGCGTATGCGCAGGTCCATAACTCAAAAAGAAGTTTCTAATGCAAATTTTAATGAAATTTTTCAGGATGACTATCTCTTGGAGGGAACGTGAGCACAGCGCAATAGACCAAGAGGTCATGCAGGATCGCGCGGCACAAAATGTCCTCCGAAACTGTGGATTATTCAAATTTTTCAAAATGCCCAATATGAAAAGTAATGTGAGATTGCTTGAAATGCCTGTAAATTATTGGGAACCGGATCAGGATTGCTTCATCATTGATCAAATGCCACTACGCATAGAAGTGGAAGATATATACTTCATCACTGGACTCTCCAGGAGGGGAGACCCAGTGGATCTGCACGGAAAGCCCCTGGGAGGGTTGACCATGGAGGACTATGTCCAAATCTATTGTGTAGATAATTCCAAGAAAGTTGGCACACAGATTGCAATCAAAGATATCAGGGATTTGCACATAAAGATCCTCCTATTCACCATCGGCAGAGTGGCAGGATCTGCCTCACTACATCAGGCGTCCAGGACGCACATGAGCATAGCTGTAGAGTGCTTAATTCATGTGTATGATTGGTGCACCGCCCTGCTACAGAACATGAAACAACAGCTGACCTCCATTCGCCAAACAAAGACAAAACACTTTGGCTATGGGACCATTTTGACAACATTCTTCTTCGAGAGAGTTCCAGCTTTGAGACCCAAAGTCATCTCGACTATCAGCAGCCCTCGGGACCCAAGAATTGCCCGTTGGGCAGACATGATGAAGAGACTGGGGGGCAGCGAGGTACCCCGAACTACCTGGGATGATGAGTTCTTCTTGTGGTGGAGAGAACAGATCATCGCAGTAGACGACTATCCCTATGCCGGGATGGATTTCCGAGGAGATCCAGATCTAGTACTTCCACCCGGTGCAGCATGGGGAGCAGTCGGTAAGTTTTTTCAAAAAATTTAACTTATATGATTTTTTTGGATTTTCAAATATGTATGAAAATGAAAAACAAACATGTTTTTTGGATTGGATTCATAATGAATGACAAATGAAAAATGATCATGTTTCAGATGTTGGACCAGTTCGTCCTGAGGGCCTAGCACGTCACAAACGCCGCAGAGGTGAGGCAGAGACAACGGATTCTGACAGGACACTCCAGGCCGTGCAGAGAAACTTGGAGGGACTGACCCGCCAAATCCCTCTGGCTGCTGTGGAGGACTTGCCAGAAGCCGTCCAGAGACGGGTTGTAGGAGTACCCCGGGACTGGGTTAGACTGTTCCGTCGTGTGGCCACTGCAGTGATGTTCTATAGGAACTCTGGGCAGGGTCCTCAGGAGTAGATAGATTTTACATATTAGATGACTGTATATTTTTTGAGACTGAACATGATGGGGCATAAGCCCAAGTTTTGTACGACATTGATGGATCCAAAATTTTGTAAAGTTTTTTGACATACCGATGATATATATACAGCGATATTTGATGTGATGTGATAAATGTATCAAATGTATGATGTTTTTGATGATTAAAATTTATTGTATTGAATGATTAATATGCCAATCTAAAGCTTGATTAGCTAATGAGTCAACAAACCAATTTTCAGCTCGAGGAATATGAATGAATGTTAAAAATTGAAATGACCTTTGTAACAAACGTACCCTCAAGAACAATCGTAATAAAAATGGATCTCGTACCCGATAAGTGTTGTTCAATTGCGACACCACCAGCTGGGAGTCCAAGAAAACTACCAACGAATCAACACCCAAAGATATTGCCTCCGAGAGTAGATGAATGACTGCAGTGTATTCTGCTACGTTATTGGAAGCAGGACCAATGCAGATCCCTCTTGATACCAACAGCTGACCGGAAGGATAGTGAAGAACCCAAGCCGCGGAAGCTAAGTTCCGGGTGTGTCTACTAGCACCATCGGCGAAACCAAAATGACTCATGACATCAACACAACCTGCCAAAGAAGATCAAAAACATCACTATCTCATCAAAAATCGAAAATCAAAACAGATATGTACAAGACAAAAAACTACTATATACAAAGCAAAATGCCAGGCCAAAGCCTAGGCATAGTACTTCTTCAAATAGAGCCCATTTCGGGGCTCCGGCAACTCGTTCCCTTCGAATTCAACCAAGGTATACGCTCCTTTCTTAAGGACCTTTTGACGATATAGGGGCCATACCACATCGACTTAAACTTTCCTGCCCCCAAGGCGTCTTTTTCTTGGGCATAGACCAAAACAAGGTCACCTTCGGAAAAGACCCTAGGCTTAACCGCCTTATCGTACTGGACTTTGACTCGGTTTTTATGCGCTTCGTTCAACGTGGCGGCATCTCGACGCTGCTCATCAAGATGTTCCAGATGAAGAAGCCGCTCTGCCAGACTAGAAGTGTCAGGAAGAAGCTCAACAACCAGTTTAAGGGAAGGAATCTCGCATTCAATGGGAAATACGGATTCTACCCCGTGGACTAATTGAAACGGAGTAAAGCCAGTTGCAGTTTTAACTGACGTCCTGTACGCCCAGAGTGCAGGATATAGCATAATGTGCCAGTTGGATCTATGTTTATCAATCGTCCGTTGAAGAATTGTCTTCAAGGACTTATTCACGGCTTCCACCTGGCCATTGGCCCGAGGATAATATGGAGATGAATGCTCCTGCCGGAAACCCAATTTAAGAGCCAACTCAGCCATCATACTGTTCTGAAAGTGACTGCCATGGTCAGTGACAATCTCTCTAGGTATACCGAAACGAGCAATGACTTGGTTGAAGAAGAAAAGAGCTGCAGCCTCACCATCGTTCCCAAAAGTAGGCATAGCTTCGACCCACTTCGTAAAGTAGTCTACTGCTACGATAATGTACTTGTGACCTTTTGCCGAAGGCGGGTTACAAGTAGTATAATCCATACCCCACTTTGTAAAGGGTCCGACAATAACGACTGGAAAAAGCGGAGCTGGATGAGCGCGCATTTTTCGAGTATACACTTGACAAGGATGACACTTCTTGACCGATTCAATACAATCTTTGAAAATCGAAGGCCAGAAGTAGCCAGCACGCAAAATATTTTGGGCTGTAGCAAGCCCTGATAAATGACCCCCACAAGCTCCACCGTGGGAATCATTGAGCACAGCCTCAGCTTCTTCGAAAGTTAAGCAGCGTCTTAGGATTGAATCAACCCCTCGACGGTACAAAGCATCACCAATAATCAGATAACTTTTAGCTAAGTGACGCAGCTTACGGCGCTCGTCTTTCGAAAAAGAAGAGGGAAACTTCGCAGTCTGGAGATACACGATGATATCCCCATACCAAGGATCTTGTGGAGAGATCAAAAACAAGTGTTCGTCCGGAAAGGACTCATCATAGATCATCTCCTTTCCACAAGGCAACTCGGAGATCAATTCCACAAAGACTAATGACTTCTTGGATTTGGCAGACATGAACTCTAGATCAAATTCCTATAATATCACAATCCATCTATTATATTTGCCCCCAATCACTCGCCTGCTGAGGACAAACTGAAATGGATTGGCAGCTGCCAAGACATAAGTTTTTCGAAGAATAATATAATGTCGGAGTCGCTGCACAGCATGAACTGCTGCTAAGCCTAATTTTTCTATCGGGGTGTATCGCAGTTCAGGTCCTACCAGTCCTCGACTAAGGTAGTAAATAACATGCTCAACAAGAGCATCATCCTCCTGAACCAGAACCATACCGATGGTAGATTCTGCTGTAGCCAGATACAAAAGAAAATCTCTGCTATAATCTGGTGGACTCAGTAAAGGAGCAGAGGTCAATGCCTTTTTCAAGGCATCGAATGAGCGTTGAGCATAGTCGTCCCAAAGAAAAGGGACTCCTTTCTTCAACAGTCTCATATATCCCTTTGTAATCTCAGCATAGTTAACGATAAACCTCCGAAGAAAGTTAGACTTCCCTTTGAGACTTTGAAGTTGACGGATTGAAGACGGGGGAGGCAACCGAAGTATTGCCTCAACCTTGAAGGGATCTACCCTTATCCCTTCACTAGACACGATAAATCTCAACAGCCGACCGGATGTTACCGCGAAAACGCACTTGTTCGGATTCAAACGAATTTTATAAAAACGACATCTCTCAAATATTTGCCGGAGGTGTCCTGGATGATCCATCCTCTTTCGAGAATGAGCAGCTAGATCATCTAAGTATGCCTCGATGATTTTCTTGATGTCGTGGAAGGCGTAAGACATGGCCCGCTGAAAAGTAGCTCCAGCATTTTTCAGACCAAAAGGCATTTTCTTATATGCAAACGTACCCCAGGGACAAATAAATGCGGTCTTATGTTGATCTTCTGGACGGATAGTAATTTGATTGTAACCAGAAAAACCGTCCATGAAGGAAAAAATTTCGTTACCGGCACACTCACCAATAATCTGATCAATGAAGGGTGTGGGGTAATTATCTTTAGGACACGCCTTATTCAGGTCTCTGAAATCGATGCACACTCGAATTGTTCCTTGCTTTTTATCAACAGGAACGGGGTTTGAAACCCATTCAGTCAGAGAAACTGGGAAAATGAATCCCGCCTTAAGCAGCTTTTCAACTTCAGCTTTGATAGCTGCTGCCTTCCTAGGATTAACCGGACGAAGTTTTTTCCTGACCGGCTTAGCGTTTTCATACGTCTTGATCTCATGCTGGACAATAGATGGGTCTATGCCGGGCATTTCCTCATAAGACCAAGCAAAAACATCCCTATACTCTTTGAAGAGTTCGGTATAGATTTGAACTTCTTCACGGGAACATTCAGCTCCAATGAAAACGTTCTCGATAATGTTGGGATTCCTGGAGATGTTCACCGGGATAGTCGGAGAGATCACAACCATGTTCCCTTCAGCATAAACCTGTGCTGGTGCTAAGGGGCTCAAAAATGGGTGAACAGGTCCAGGAGACTGAGGACTTGGAAAACTAGCTTCGACTTCGCTCAAGTCAGGTAGGAAGTAAGACCGATGATGCAAGTCATCCCACGGTCTCTCTATACTTGTCATTGCTTCCAGGATGGCCTCTTCAGATGGAAGAGTGGTATCTAGACAATCCTGGGCAGAAGAAGAAGTAAGCGTCCAAGCCGGAGCCACATCACCATCCAACTCTTCCGGCGAAAGAGGAGCTGGATCAGACTCTGCAGTGTCAACAACAGACTGACATGCAATCTCAGCTGCAGAAATCGGGAATGCCATTCCACCCACTTGCCCTTCCTCCAAAGTGGCAGTTGGAGAAGGTAAGGTCCAAGGGTCCGAAAAATAATGAGTTCAAAAGAACTCTCTTCGAAGGGGAGCCTTGGAGGATGAAATAGCATTAATAGACACCTTAGGAGGAGGAAGATCAAAAGATCCCATCAGGGAAGAATACATTCCAACTCCTAGATTCTCGATAGGCGCCTTAGTATTGTCCAACTTAGGGACAGATGAGTCAGGAGGCGCATCCAGGTCTACAGGAGGACAGTCCAGTTGATCCACCGTAACTATCCTCCCTTCGTGGGGGAAACATACTATTCGAAACAGTGAGGACGCAATGGCATCCATATCATATATCCAGTTCCTCCCCAACAGAAGGTTGTAGTCCAAGGCTGCATCTACTACCTCAACCTCTATGTTAACGGTTTTGCCCCCAACACAGATGGGCAAAGCCGGGACAATACCATGGGGCCTATGAGAATGGCCATCGAATGCAGTAAGAATAGTGCTAGATGGAACAGCTTTGGGAGATCCTAGTGTCTTCCAGCATGCGAGAGACATCACGCAAGTAGAAGCAACCTCATCAACGACCGTACGAAAGATATTAGTCTTCCGGTACGATGATTTAATATGGAAGGCCATATGATGAGGAAGTCTCTTCTTAAAATTCTTCATATCAAAGGTAATCATAAGAGAATTTTTTGGATCAATAGCCCCAATGGCAGTGAGCAAAGCACTGCGCTGAGCCGGACAAGACTGGAGTACCTCTAAAGCTGACATAGCACAAGGACTCTGCGCCAGATCTTCTACAATCGAGTAGTTCTGGGCAGCCCTCATGTTCGGATTAATCGTTGATCGCTTAGAAGATGCTTTTGGCATCCGAGGCATAGACTCGACAGTTGGCTTCGTGATGTGAAGCGACTCAGTAGCATCAGGAACTTCCTTAGCTTTCGAAGATTCCTCTCCGCCATAATCACGGGATCTCGTAGCGACATCCACGTGAGCACTCATCATAAAGATGTTCGATGGAATTTCCCCTTCCTGGGTACCTCCAGAGGAAGCCCCAGGATTTTGGTTCGCGCCAGCAATTAATTGCTGCCCTTGGGGAAAAGGGTTTGTTAGCACAGCCTGGGAACTAGAAGAACCCTGCTGAGATAACAGGCGCTGAGCATCCTGAATTTTCAGGCAAAGATGCGTGAGATGGTCTCCAGTACAAAGCTTGCACGGAAACTTCACTTTCTTTTTCTCTTTTTGCCCTTCACCAACACGCTCGTTGGTCTTGTTTGCATTGCCCTTCCCATTCTTGCCCTTTTTCTTGTTATTACGTCCCTTCTTATTCCCATCGGACTGTTGATTTCCTTTGGGTTCAGAAGATTGGACAGCATTAATGGACAAAGACTGGGAAGGTGAAGAATCAGCAGGCACAGCCTGACCAGAAGAAGCAGATTGTAAAGACAACTGCTGCAATTGAGAAAGCAGGCTGGCTGCACTACTACTGATCGATCCGACAAGTCCGTCACCATGCGGACCAGGTTTAGGTTTCGATAGATCCAATTTGGAGCGAGGAGCATTAGGCAAATACTTGTAAAGCATGCCAGACTGAGAATAGATCAACTCTAACTGCTGGGCCCTAAAGATGGCCTGCTCCTCGGAATATACCCCTGACATGGATACATCCTTTGAAATATCCGACTGAAGCGATTTCAAAAACCACTCGAGAAGGAACTCACCTGGAATATGGGCTTTGATAAGCCTCTTCCTTCTCCTCCATTCCTGAATATGATCAGAAATGTGAGTTGCCTCATCCTGTTTAAAATTAGCCAGGAGTTCGGTCCCGGCCTCATATCTGACGGGCAACTGGAAATGGTTAAGAAAAGTGACAGCCAGTTCTCCAAATGTGGCGAAACTGCCCCCAGTGAGCTCTATATACCACTTAGCTGCATTCCCGGTTAAGGTGCGCTGAAATAATCTCAATCTAATCGAGTCGTCGATCAGAGAGTTGGAAGAGCACCATAAATGGAATGTGGTGACGTGGTCCGCCGGATCTTCACCATTCTTACCTTCAAACTTAGGAATGTCTGAAGGAAGTTTGGTTGGAACCGGGGGCCACCCCAGACTATACCGAATCGGGTCATTAGTTAACTTCGCCAAGTCTGGCAAGTTTAACGTTGCCAGAAATGGTAATCGCGGCGGAGCCTGAGAATTCCATCCTTGATGGGATGGATTTCCCACATTCTGAAAAGAATAGCCCGGATTTGATGAGGCACCAGGCTGCCAGAAAGGACCCGTAGAAAACGGAGAAGAACCTCCTCCCCACGCCGAGTTACCAAGACCCAGACTAGTTCCCCCCGCTGAAGTATTGACTGAAGATGTAAGCCCCTGGTAGGGGTTCCATGCATTAGATAGAGGAGAAAAAGACTGATAAGCACTCGATGCAGGGAAAGAAGCATTCCCTGGATGACTCACGATGAACTGATTCCCTGCCCCCGACGTTACAAACATAGGATTCCACCCCATAAAAGCAGTCGAACTTGGCCCCTGAGCCCAAGGATTGAAACTTTGGGTCTGGGACGTGAAAGGAAACGACCCTAAAGAAGGATTGGGACTAGGAATATGCCCAGTCCCAAAGGGGAAACCCTGAAAAGAAGCTGATCCACTAGCCATGTTGGACATGGGCGTAGATCCAGCTGCACCGGCGGTAAAGGAAAAAGAGGGATTTCCAGCAATGGACATCCCTAAAACAAAGGGACCAGATTGAGAAGCATATGCTTGGGTGAACCCAGAGCCAAACATAGCAGTGCTAGAAGCACTCGAAGATAGAGCAAGAGTGCCCCCTGCCTCGACAGAAGCAGGGGTCTGAATGCCCGTAGCACTCACGGTAGAAGCCGCGTTCCCAGTCGTGGCCATCGAAAGATAAGTAAGATATGGAAGATCCGGCGGTCTCTCAGACTCCGGTCCGACGTACTGAATAACAAACGGATGATCAAGAGGAAGAGGAGATGGACCTGTAGCTGCAGGCTTAGGTATGTCTTCTATCTGAAAATCTTCTTCCTGAGGAAACAATACTCTCGAGGTGAGCGAAACGCTCCTCTCGGAACCGACACCGGAATCAGCAATGAAACCTTCAGACCTTAGTGGAGGATCTCTCTCCACAGCGTCAGACTCTACAGGGTGAAAACCACCTGCTAGATCGCTCCTATGCCTTCTCGAAGAAGGCTCTGCACTCTCGGGAGATAACCCCCGGACTCTCCTCGAACGTCGAGGCGCTTGATCAGCCACTTTTACAAATTTATTATATTAGACTCAAGAAAAGTGAAAAGCTAGGCAAGCTAGGAGCAAAGAGCACTCACTAAAAACAAAACCCTGAGAAACAGCAAGCAAACAGCCTCCAAGTATTTCCGCTCTGGGTGATGAGGACCGGACACCAAAATACAGGAAAGCGAAGTATAGGGCCTTCCGAAAGCAGTCTGGGATGATTAGGGCCCATAACAACTAGCGAAGGTATCAGAAACAGTTACGCCGACCTCCTAACGACAACCTTTGCCGGCTCAAGCACCCAAGCTTTGCAAGGGCACCCCCCAGAAGTACTGCTGAAAGTGATGCGACGTCTGCCTCAGGTACCACGGGTATTCCCCCCCGCAGTCACCTGTGTGGAACCTAGGAACAACAACTATGGACACCAATCCGTATCAGAAGCTGGGCGGAACGGTCTTGAGGTTAGATTCAGCTAATCGGAGGGGGGGTATCCCTCTTCTTAACCTTCACTTCCCCGCGCGCTTGACTCTCGGATGAGAGCTTTCCCAGTCCACCTCACGGAGTTGGATTTCGCTCAATTAATAAACTTCTATGTTTGTTTGAGCGGCCTTGGAGCGTTAACTCTCCTCTCTCCTATTCCAAGGCCCTACAACCTAGCTAGTTGGTGATTGACACTTAATAAAACTTGCTAGTTGATTTTAGATTAAATCGCTTGTTTTAAGGGCTGTTGTATTAAGTCACAAGGATATGGAGTTGAAACCAATGATGTTCTGACGCAAAAGAAATTAATAAAAACCCGACTACATGCACATGCAGTTCTTAGTCTTTCGATGAAGAGCAATTTCTATGTAAGTTCTACGAGACTAAAAATGTATTTTTCTTTTCGAATTACAAACTCACACGCACAAAAATTAAGAAGCTAACTAAATGATTCAATGCACCTAATGCAAATGACCACTAGCATGTAAATTCTAAGATGCAAAAAGTCCCTTGAAACAAGGTGAATTTTCCCAAAAAGGCTCCTTCAGTTTTAACTCATCTTTTGATATCCAGAAAGCCAATTCTTGCAAACAAGAACTCTCAATATAAGATACCAAAATACTCAACAAGAAGAAGAAGAAATCAAAAGACAACCTCTCCTTAAAATCAAGCTAAAAACTAGAAGCAAGAAACTTCACTAAAGTCCCAAAAGATGAAGCCAAACGAAAATGAAAAAGGCAACAACAAAAACAAAAACAAGACCAAATGTTTTTTGAGTTTTTGATATGCAAAAACAAAAAGAAAAACAAATGTTTTTGGGCTTTTCAGTTTTATAAAACAAGAGCTTCAAGAAAACCAAGAACAACTATCCCAATCCAAGCCAAAACGAGACCGAATTTCAAGCATAAACTTCAGCTATGCCCCCAAACCTTATAAGGCTAATGATAGCAAGATTAATAAGAGAAATGGAAGACCAAAAACTCGATCAAACAGCCAAGAGAAATAGTGCAAATTCTTTGCAACACAAAACTCCAAAGAAACAAGAAAAGATCTTCGAAAATTGCAACAAAACCCTAGCCTATGAAACTCAAGAAAACCAATCGAAAACAAAGCAAAGAACGCAATGCGAAGCACAACACAAAGACAGGAGCGAATCAGTGAGCAAAAGCTCTCTGTTCTGGTAAAGCAGAACAGCCAAGAACGCTCAGAAAGCGATCTTGGAACTCAATCCAGGAGTGCTAGCACCAACAAGAACACTTCGCCAAAAGATCAGTTTTCGGACAAACGAAAGAGAACCAAGACTTAAAACCACTTCTGTCACACTCCAGTAAGTACAGAGACTCTGCAGACACAGGCCTCCACAGCCAGAAAAGACCAAAAACACCAGAATCTTGAAATTTCAAATTTAGCCTAGGTATACGCGACCTTGCAGTTATGCAACAGGCGTGTATACGCGTCTGTGTTGAGGGAAACCCGCGTATACGCGGTTCCTTCTACACAAACTCGCGGGTATACGCGACTGTGTGCAAGAAAAACTGCGTATACAAAGAAAGATAATGAAATATAAAAAGTACAAGCCTGGGAAAGGTATAAAAGCTTCAGACTGACTGCAAGAAAGCAAACTGGACTGTAAAAGACAGAAAAAACTGTTGGTATCCTACCAAACAGCTGAAACAACCCAACAGGAGAATCACAAAACTGTGATCCCCAGCGGAGTCGCCAGTTCTGTTTCGGGGATTTAACACCCTAGAGGTTGGTTGGGATTCAACCTCCACAGAGCAGGGGCGTACTACTTAACTGAGACTCACACGATCATGCACAGTCATGAAAACGAAATAGAGCAGAATGAGAGGTTTACCCGTTGGTCCTACGTTTGAAGTAGATCCACGTGGAGTTCAAACTCCCCGCAACCGTCCTTCCTCTTTCACCTGAAATACAAGAAGAAACCAGCACAAAGGACAAGTTGTACAGTATATTTCTACTCTATATGTTAGTGAGATTCATATAAAACATTAAATAAATCATCATGAATGCATGTATAACAAATATTCTTCATACATAAGGCATACACTAACATGTTTATCTCGGGAACAGCATGATACTTCTGTATTATAAAAATAGTACGTACAAAAGTAAGTGGAGAGATCACCTGATCCTTCCAAGGCCTTCGCAGACCGTCGTCCGGATCCGTCCAGCCCTTGCCTCGCTAAGACTCCTTCCAAACAAGTGCATACGAGATAACATATAAAGGGATGTATATCTCAAGGAAACAAGGGTTTCCTGAAATGAACTGGGAAAGTGCAGGAGGCACGGGGAATCAGACTTGGATGGGGGAAATACCAACAGAGTATAATAATAATAATTCTCTCTCTCTCCCTTAGGCCATACATATGAGGTCTTTTTATAGTCCCTCCAAGTAGTTTCAGCAGTTGGAAACAGTTGGCCACGGGCTGGGGTGGTTGAACTACCTGAGTAACCATCAACCCAGCGCGAAATTAGGGATTTTTATATATTTTTTAATCATTAAAATGGCATACGCGAAAAATTCTAGCTGTACTCGCGTATACACGCGGAAAAACACGGGCATAGTCGCGTATGGAGGATTTTCCACTGTTTTTAAGTGAATTTGTCCAAGTCTGTAGGAATGGGTGCCCATAAAGCCATGAAGCAATCATGAATCATGTCAAGGTGAGAAATGATGCTATAACAATACCCGAGAAATATTTCATATAAAATGATTAGGAAAGTACAATGCTTATACACGGAAATAAAATTCCATGAGATATATATTAAATTTTAAGAGAAGTATTTTATTAAAAGAAGGCTAGTCAAAAGAAAAACTCTACATGTGAATGTTTGTACCTTCTCTACTTCAAGCAAATAATTTTCGATTTTCTGCTTCACATTGTTCAATCCAAATTCACTGGAAAAAATATGAAATTGTATCATGCTCCATGGGGGCGACAAATTAAAATGAGCAAAGATAAAAAAGTAAGTATACGTGGAAATTTTGTTTTGTAGCACTGTAAAAGTTAGAAATTTGAACCTTGGACACTTTCAAGACCACAATTGGCCATCCAAGACCAAATTTGGGATATCTTTCATATCCCAACAGTGTTAATCAATATATTCATAATTTGATAAGAAATGGAGAGACTCGATCCATTGCCTCCTTAAAGAGAAACAATTTTCTAAAGCATCTCACAACCTTTGATACCACTTCCAATATCCAAGAAAAGGATATATACCCAGGTTTCTAGGTATCCAAACATGCTTACATTAGCATTATCCAAGTATTCTTTCATGCCTAACAACCCTTGTAAAATGCAAGAATTCAGAAATTAAAAAATAAATTATAAAAAAAGTACATGAAGTTATAATAAGGATATATGTGGTTCATATTAAGAATGAGATGAATCAATGTCCTCCGACTCAGGAAAAAAAATTGGTTACATTAGTTGTTAGAACTTCGAGCTTCTAAACCAAGTTATGTAACTAGAATGAAATTTAACTTAGAAATATTATCATAAAATATATTTTTGTAATACATAAAGGTCTCATTGGAGATAATGAATGATCACGAGATTGTGCAAGGTACTCTAGGACCTTGCAGGCCAAAATTTACATTCTTGGTAAAACACCATGGCCAAATACTTTTTTCAGAGTGTTATAAAAGTAAAATTACTCCAAATAAGTAGTCTAACATCCTTAACATTAATAATATCTTTTTCTATAACCTATCATATTGCTTGCTAAAGCTACCCTTGATTTGATAAGTCTGTAACCTAAGATAATGGATAACAATGGATATCATAATGAGAAAAAATAGGTTCATGATAACATGAACTTATAAAATTCAGTTAAACTATAGTGCATAATGATGAATTGATACCAAATCACAACAATATTAACTAACAACTTACTTGTTGCTCCAAGCTATGAGAGAGCTTTGTATCTACCCAACAAGTTTTCCTATAAAAAAAATTAGGAAAGTACAATTCCCATACAAAATAACACAGAGATGGAAAATAAAATTCCATGAAATATATATTAAATTTTATGAAGTAAAGAGAAGAGGGCCATCAATTACACAATCAAATTAAATATATTAATTATTAAGTCAATTTTTTTTGGAATTCTAATTGAATATTAAAACAATATGATAAATCTATGATTACATATCAAGTTGATAAAATTATACGTAAAAATTCAAAAATATTTAATATTTTGTAACTAAGTGATAAACCAAATAATGAAACATCACCATCATACATTTATAATCACGAAAAGCTATGATAAATTTATTGTGTATGTGTAGTTAAGCTCATATACAAATAATACCATATACCTATATCGAGTGACGTGAGTCTAGCACAACACTTTCTCTTTTTCTTATCAATAGAAATATGGTGCTCAATTTCATTTTTCTTCTCTCAATATTTAATAAAATTAGGCAACGACGCAAAATAATCTCCTAGATCTAATATAAAAGAGCAGTGTTTAACAAAAGAAGAAAAATATGTCCAATGAATGTATGAGCCTTTTGGAAATTGAAACAATGGTTGTTATGGTTATATAGGGTGAGCGCTATGGTTATCAGAAACCGCACAGGAAAAATCACCTTCTTACACAGAACTGAAAAATCCAAGGCTCCGCCGCTAGATTTTAGAAGTTCAGAGTTCTTAAACTTCCCTTCCTTGGGATTTTCACTCTGCATTTATTCATATTTTCCCCTAAATCTTCACCAATAACCTGCTTGGAGTGACTGTGGAGGCCAATTTTGGAAAGCAGAGACTCTACATGGATGTTATTTTCTTTGGCATGGTAAAGGATCGCTATAAAGATCACAGAGACAGACATATGGACCCAGAGTTCACAAAGACCTTTACTGTGGAATGTGATGACTCAAGAAATGGTATTTGTGTTGTTTTAATGCAAGAAGGAAGACCTATTTCTTTTGAAAATCATCCAATCAAGGAAAAGTAATTACACAAACATACTTATGAGAAGGAAATGTTGGAAATACTACATGCCCTAAAACAATGACAGCCTCACCTAATGGGAGGACACTTCAAGGTAAAAAATGATCATGATAGTCTTAAATATTTCTTGGAACAAGGATTAACTTCATAAGAGAAAAAAAAATGGGTCATAAAGATGTTGGGTTATGACTTTGAAATCATCTAAAAAAAGGAAGCAAAATGTTGTTACAAACACACTCTCAAGAAGGGATGAGGATGTGGATGCATTACTATGTGCCATTTCTATTATCCAACCTGATTAGATAAAGGAAGCAAATGATGAATGGAAGAATGATTGAGAGGTGTGGACACCCATTCAAAACTTGCAACAAGATCCCAGTGAATCTCATATATTTATCTAAAAATATGGTTCACTGTGGTACAAAGATTACTTATATATATATATAAGAACTCCCAACTCAAACAAAACTTTCTTTTGGAATTGAACACCTCTCCTATAGGAGGGAACTTAGAACTTTTAAAAATTTACCACAAAATCAAGAAGGAATTTTATGGGATGGCATTAAAGCTATCCTCAAAGTTCTATTCTGAGTAAACAAAATTTTCCCTTCCACTGTCAATTTTTCATCCACCCATTGTAGCACCATTACATACGAGGAGGACTGTACAAACATGTCATCCAACTTATCTTATTCAAGAATAAACTATTTAATTTCCTATGAAGTAGTAAAATATTTGAAAATTGAGCTTGGATCATACTTCCTGTTAGGAATAGTGGGAAATTCGAGAGCATGAATAGCTAGGATGGAGACCTTAGGAAGTCTACATTTATGTGCGCAGACCCCTGCAGCTGAGTGCGCAGGGTGGAACTGAATGTATGAGAAGGATCTGGATATTAATGAAAGAATTGTTGAGATATATATGTATTTCTATTTATGTATTTTTCTTTACTTTTTTTTTATGAATATCTATGCTAAGTGAAGGTTGTGATCTGTGATTGGGTAGCGTAGTTATGTTTATGGTTATTTACCTTCTTTAATGCATGAATAAGTGAGATCACACAGTCTGCTAGTAAGTTCAAAAATATGTTGAACATCACTTGTAATATTAATAGATATGAACTACGAAGCTCTGTTAAGGGGGAAAGTCCCTAAAGCCACAGTCCAATGTCCCTCTGGATCCAGAAACCTGGTTCTAGCATCCCCCTATATTGCCTCTGGTGAGACTTCAATCTATGAAAGTAGATTGTTGCCGAAAGGGCCAATAATAGTGGGTTTTTTGGTCTGCGCAACCACATTGAACCTAGGTATAGGACCCATCAAGCCAACAAATGGTTCCATTTTCAGGACCGCGGTTTGACTGAGGGATAGCTGGGTGTGGCATCCATCTATGAAATAAATTGAAGAGTCGGTAGATATGAAAGAATAGGAGTTCGTTGTGAAAGAAAATAAAAGTCCACACATCTCTATTGAACACTGGTTATAAATGTATATCTATACTGACATTGTTTGATAGCAAGTTGTACGAGTGGATATTGAGATTAGCTACACAAACAAGTTATTTCAATAATAAGCCTGCTACGTGGACCCTAAATTTGATTGAGAAGCTGAAAAAGACTGATAACAATATCGTGAGAGTTGTTGATTATTTCATTGGTAGTATCCTTGGAGGGATCATTACTCAGTTCACGATTGACACATTTGTGTCCTATAGCAAAGCAGAGCATAACTTTGTCAAAGGTCTGTGAGGTAAGTACCTGAATTCACTGAAGTATTGGGTTAAAATCCTATTGTGTGGAAAGGGTATATTACATATGCACTCAGATTGATGTTCAGAGAAAAAGAATTTGGTGCTACGTGAAGAGGAAAAGTATTCAAAACAAATTGGGGTACTTATGTTGAAACTGGATATAGACCATTGTTTGGGTCTAAAGAAGGAGAAAGTAACCTCGCTACCCCGAGAAGTTTGTTGTTGAGATATGAAAGTTAGCAGAGCGTTGCAGAGATTCCCCAACCTTCCATCCTCGTCATCATTCATTTCCATTTTGTTCCTCCACCTCCACCTCCACCTCCCCCATTCACCATGGCCCAACCACCAAATATACCTATGTTCAAGGGATCAGATGATCTTGAACATTTCTGGTTTTTTGCAAAAGCAATATGGAGTTCACAAAATATTACAGATGGAAAAATGAAGAAAGCACAGTTGGTTACAATGCTACAAGATAGAGGATTGTCCTGGTACATGAAATATGTTACGAAAAATGAAAATGCTGCATTGGATGAGACAAAGACTTCGTTGAACATTGAATTCAAGAAACCAAAGTTGCAGTCCCAGTGTATCACAAAGATCAAAGAAATTAAGCAGTTGGCTACTGAGACTGTGTGGGAGGTAGATCATAGGTTTAAGACACTGTAAAGTTAGATTAGCTTCAAGATCCCTGATGAAAAACATAGTGAATGGTTAATTGATACACTCTTGTCTCATCTCAGATTTCCATTATCGCAATAGAAGGTTGCAATGCAGGATGAAGTGTTGGAGAGAACAATGAAGTTGGAGGCTTTGACAATAGCCAATTTAAGCATAGGAGTGCAACAGATTAAAAATTAGTTGGCAAGTTTTCATATGGAGCTTCAAGATCTAAATAAGGGAAAGGAGGTTAGATATGATATGAGAACGGAGGTATGGTGTATCAAGTGCAAAGCGGAGGGTCACTTTAAATAGGAATGTCCCGTTGATAGAGACTATCTTGGTGTTGGGATGCTGAGTCCATTGAAGCCCGAATCAAGTGTTGGGCCAAGCGTAGGAACCCATGTCTGGTGTAGCATATCCAAAGTTGAATTCCAACATTCCACAAACTATTGTCACCTGCTGCAAAAGTTTGTGAGATCACCGAAGTAGTTATTCTATAACTTCTGCAATTCGGTGGGACACGATGAACAACATTGTAAAAGCTATGATCTAATAAAGAAGAAAAATATTGGAGCATATTGAATGCAAGTATAAGGTCACAAAGCTTCGAGTTCACCAACTACACGAGGATGATTCCAAGGTCGAGGGCATGGCCCAGGAGAAGGCGCTAGTCGTGGATGACGGCATATCATTTGTTACAACAACTTGGACATTTTCTTGGGATTTTCAAAATCCTACTGCGGCTTCCTGTAAGTATTGTCAAGAGTTTAGTCATGAAATCAAAGATTGTCCCATTTTTTTAGCTTAAATGCAAGAGAAGTGCAACCAATAGTCGGCTCAGAACATACAAATGATAAGGGCTGAACCACGCCAGGAAGATTGAAACGTTAACATTGTAATGTGTAGTGGTGTGAATACTGGAGTAGACCGTGCAAACGGTAAGAGGCCTGTGATGGAGGCATGGGTAAGGAAATTTGAAGATAATAGTGCTAGGTTTAATGTATAAGTCGAGAAATAGGCATTCATGGAAGTGAAGAAGACATTTATGACTCCTAAATCTTTGACATATACCACATAGAGACAACTCTTTCAGCTGAAGAATAAGCCAAAGGAGAATGCTTGATCCAAATGGATATTGGTGGCCACCCGCCTATTCCACTTGGTGCTCCACCATTGTTTCTTTCAATTTTTTCAGTTTCCTTAATCGTAGCACAATTTACTATTTTTAGTAGTTTTTGGGTCTTAAACTTCTAGAGCCATTTTGAGGCCCTAAACGATGTTTTTTGTGAAAATTGGGAACAAAATGGAAGTTCCTTTGATGTTTCTCACATCACAACTTGTATTCGTTGGATAGATCCTTGTCACGAGGTATTGTGTGTGTCAAACGGAGATCGTATTCCAAAGTTACGTCCCCAGGAAGTTGATGTGCCAATTTACCCAAATGGGGCCCATTATTTTGGCTCTTCATCTCCTAGGGTTAGGTTTTTGGATGTTTAGGGTTTTCTATTGTTTCTAAATAATAAATAGGTCCTCGAGCCTCATTGTTACACAGTTGAGAGGCCTTTAGCCACCACATCTCTTCTCAGAGATAAGCTACCAACGCCCTAGCTAGTTTATTTCCATTCTATTTGTAAACAAATTCCAGTTCTTTGATATTAATGAAATGAAGTGTTATCTCTACTACATATTTGTATTTATGGTTATATGTGTATTCTATTGCATTCCTGCATAAATCCAGATTAGTGGCATCAGAGTGGTCCTTTCTTTCTTGATCTTGTTGGGTTTGTGTTATATTCTTTCCACGACTAGTCACGCGTGTAATAGAGTGGTGATATTTCTCTGATGTTGCACCGGGTGTAACATACTTGTGGTGGTCACAGGGTGGGCGCGCCCCCGAAATTCTGTCCTTATTTTCCAAGTGTATTCGCCCATGGAATTCTTAATGGGTCTCACACATGTTTTGGGGCATGATGGTTTTCATCCCCGGTATTTTCAGGGAGGATCCCACAAGGGAACTACGGTTATGTTCTAATCCAGGGTTTATGGATTGGGGTTTATGTATGCTTCGGCATGTATATATATGTGTTGTAACACTAAAAGGAATATAATGAAAAATCAAGCTGGTCGTCCCGATTTGGGATCCAGGGGAAAATATATGTGTTTATCTGTTTTATTTTTTATTCTCTCGCTACTGTTTATTTTCTGTTTTAAATATTTGTACGTAGATAATTTCTGCACAGGGTTAAAACCTACATTTGGTATCAGAGCAATTTTGGCTTCAAGGGGATGCCTTTGCTGCTGAGGGGTTTTTTGCTCGAACCTAAGGTAGACCCTGTTCAGTGGGAGATCTACGGAATTGATTCTTGCGGTGAAAGAAGATGGCAAGCGGCGGGAAGATAGAGATCGATAAATTTAATGGTCATAGTTTTGAGTTGTGGAAGCTCAAGATGGAGGATCTGCTAGTGGATAAAGATCAGTGGATCATGGTAGATTCGGGTACTAAACCAACGACAATGTTAGATGAAGATTGGAAGAAGCTGGATTAGAAGGCAAAGAGCATAATACGGTTGTGTGTCTTAGATTCAATATTGCTGAATTTATCTGGGGAAGCTACGACGAAGACCTTGTGGGACAAGCTAGGGACTTTGTACCAATCTAAGTCTTTGGTGAATAAATTGTTCCTGCGGAAAAGGTTGTATAACCTGAGGATGAAGGATGGAGACTTTGTGACAGAGCATCTGAACACCTTCAATAATGTGGTAAGTAAACTCTCATCTGTTGATATTAAAATATTAGATGAAGATAAGTGCATCAGTTTTTTATGCTCTCTACCAGATTCGTGGGACAGTCTCATTATTGCAATAGGTAGCAATACAACTATCTTGAATTTTGATGACATTGTCTCAGCCTTGCTGTCGGAGGAAATGAGACGGAGAAATATGGAGGGTCAGAATGGAGATGCCTTATCTGTATGAGGAAGGTCCCAGAATAGAACCAAGAATAAGGTTTCGAGTGGGAGATCTAAATCTAGAGGGAGATCTAAATCTCCTGGAAAGCTTGTAAAGGTGTGCTGGAAATGCGGAAAGGAAGGGCACTACAAAAAGGACTGCAGATCTAAAGCTCTTGAGAAAGGAAAGGGATCTGATGATGCTCCTTCTGCAGAGGAAAAAACCACCTTGGATGAAGGTGGGGATGTGTATTAGGCTTCTTCTTCAAATAAACATGTAGATCATGAGTCATGGTTGATTGAACCGGGTGCATCCTTTCACTTCACTCCCCATAGGGAGTGGTTCTGCGAGTATGAGAAATATGATGGTGGTGATGTCTTCTTAGGTGATGATAGGAAGGCCAGAATCATCGAACGTGGAAAAGTTAAGTTGAAGCTGCAAGGTGGAAGGATTAGAACACTTCTTGGTGTTCTGCACATTCCTGCATTGGCCAGAAATATTATTTTTGTAAGTAAGATGGATGATGCAGGTGCAAAAACAATGTTTGAGAAAGATGCTTGTAAGATGGTTCGGGGAGCACTGGTATTAATGCGAGGAGTTCGGATTGGAACTCTATACAAGATTTAGGGCAGCACTGTTATTGATGGGTGCAACAATTCTGTGGTTCCTAAAGGTGGAGCGGAAAGCCTAGTGGTCTCTGGAGAAAAGACCATGCTATGGCATCAAAGGCTTGGACATATTGGAGAGAAGGGCCTTCAAATACTGCATGGAAATGGTATGGTAGAAGGTATGTCTAATATCTCTCTGGATTTTTATTTCTATGAACATTGTGTATATGGGAAGCAGAATCGGGTGAGTTTTCCTTTTGGTGCTAAGAGGGCGAACAATATATTAGAGCTTGTGCACAGTGATGTGTTTGGACCTGTGTCGGTTCCATCAATGGGTAAATCTATGTACTATGTTTCATTCATAAATGAATTTTCAAGGAATACATGGATACATTTATTGAGGAATAAATCTAAAGTCTTTGATAGATTTAAATAATTTAAGGCTCTGGTGGAAAACCAGACATAAAAGAAGATAAAGGTGCTGAGGACAGATAATGGTGGGGAGTTCTGCAAGAAGGAATTTGAAGAATTCTGTAAGAAGTGTGGTATAGCACGATAGAAGACTACTCCATACACACCTCAGAAAAATGAAGTTGTAGAAAGAATGAACAGAATGCTGATGGAAAAGGAAAGAAGCATGCTCGGTGGTACTGGGTTAGGACAAGAATTCTGGGCAGAGGCAGTGGAGACTGCACGCTACTTGGTTAATAGATCACCTTCATCAACGTTGGAGGATAAGACTCCACATGAGGTATGGAATGGTAAGAAACCCTTTCTTTCACATTTGAAGGTATTTGGATGTGATGCATATGTACATGTTCCAAAGGAGAAAAGGAGCAAGTTGGATAATAAATCTGAACGATGCATCTTTATTGGGTATAAGGATGGTTTAAAGGGTTACAAGCTTTGGAACCTGGAAACAAGAAAGGTTGTGTACAACCGAGATGTGGTGTTTAGAGAGGTGAAGGATATTTTTAAGCATGAAGTCCTACCAAAGGAACTTGAGAAGATAGAGTTTGAGCTAAAGGAGGATGAATCAGACTGCACAATAGAAGAAGACTCAAAAGAGGAAGAGCCACAAACTCCAGTTGTTAGAAGATCAGTTCGGGAAAGAAGACAACCATAAAGGTATAGTCCATCTACTTTCTGTTCAAATTTTTCTTTAACCATAAATGATGATGGTCCCAGAACCTTCAGGGAGGCAGTAGATTTAGAGGATGGAAAACTCTGGAAGGAGGCCATGGTTGATGAAATGGCATCCTTGCATAAAAATGAGGCATGGGATCTGGTGGAGTTGCCGGCTGGAAGGAAGCCCATCCAGAGAAAATGGGTGTTTAAGAAGAAGATGAATGTAGAAGGTAAGGTGGAGAAATACAAAGCTCGGTTGGTAGCAAAAGGTTATTCCCAGGTGCCGAGAATTGATTTTGGTGATACTTTTTCTCCTATTTCCAAAGTTACTTCTATTAGATTACTTTTATCTATTACTGCTGCATTTGATTTTGAGGTAGAAAATATGGATGTGAAGACAAAATTTCTTCATGGGGATCTAGAATAGGAGATCTACATGAAACAACTTGAAGGCATTATGGTGAAGGGGAAGAAAGAGATGGTATGCAGGTTAAAGAAGTCTCTGTATGGGTTAAAACAATCACCAAGGATGTGGTATTAGAAATTTGATACCTATATACGGGGACTTGGCTTCACCAGAAGCAAGGAGGATCACTATGTTTATTTTAAATTAATTGGTGACCGTGTTATTTATTTAGTCTTGTATGTGGATGATATGTTGTTGGTTGGAAATGACAAAGAAATTATCCAAGATTTGAAGACCCAACTGTTCTCCAAATTCGACATGAAGGATCTTGGTGCTGCAAACTATATTTTGGGCATGGAAATTAAGAGAGATCGGGCAAAGAGGAAGCTCTGGTTAAACCAGAGGAAGTATGTCGAGACTATATTGCAGAGGTTCAATATGCAGGATAGTAAACCGGTGAGTGCTCCTATTCCTGTAGGTGCAAAGTTGTCTGTTGAACAGTGTCCCAAGACATAAGAAGAAGAGGAGGATATGTCCCGTGTTCCATATGCAAGTGCAGTGGGTAGCCTGATGTATGCAATGGTCTGTACTAGACCAGACATTGCACATGCAGTGGGAGTATTGAGCAGGTTTATGTCAAACCCAGGGAAGGAGCATTGGACAACAATGAAGCGGGTTTTGAGATATTTACGTGGCACTAGTGATTATGGCTTGTGCTACCAAGGAAGACCAGGATTAGAAAGAATGTTGGACATTCGTGGTTTTGTTGATGCAGACTGGGCTGGAGATCTGGACCAAAGAAGATCTACAAGTGGGTATGTGTTTATCCTATTTGGAGGTGCAGTCAGTTGGATGAGTAAAAGACAGTTTGTAGTGGCTCTTTCAACTACAGAGGCAGAATACATGGCAGCCACTCATGCAAGCAAGGAAGCAGTTTGGTTGCAGAGATTGTGTTCAAGTATGGGGTTGGTGTAGCAAGCTATAAGGATAGACTGTGATAGCCAAAGTGAAATTTTCTTGGCTAAGAACCCTACTTATCATTCAAAGACAAAGCACATTGATGTTCAATATCACTTTGTGAGATATATGGTTGAAGCTAAAAGGGTGTTGCTGGTAAAGGTGGACACTTCGAAGAATGTTGCAGCTGCATTGACAAAGTCTGTGAGCACTCAGAATTTCTCTTGGTGTAGAGAAGCAATGGGTGTTGCAAAGTTGGGCTAATGAATCAGCTCTTCTATGGCCCCTTGTGGAAAGAAAACAACAAGTGGGAGAATGTTGGGTTTGTGTTATATTCTTTCCACGACTAGTCATGCGCGGGGGGGTAATAGGGGGGGCGATAGCCCCCCCTGTATGTTGCGCTGGGGGGTCACAGCGGGGGCGGTAACCCCCCCTGTCGGGGTCTGGGGCAACACCCCAAAATTTTTTTTTGGTCCTTATTTTCCAGTGGGCGGACCCGCACATGGTTTTGTGCATGGGTTTGCACATGGTTTTGGGGCATGATGGTTTTCAGCCCATGGTATTTTTTAGATCCGGTCAAGGAAACTACGGTTATGTTCTAATCTAGGGATAATGGATTGGGGTTTATGTATGCTTCGGCATGTATATATATGTGTTGTGACACTAAAAGGAATATAATGAAAAATCAAGCTAGTTGTCCCGAATTGGGATCCAGGGGAAAATCTCTGTGTTTATCTGTTTTATGTTTTATGCTCTCGCTATTGTTTATTTTCTGTTTTAAAGATTCATACGTAGATAATTTTTGTATAGGGTTAAAACCTACAGATCCTTATTTGCATGTCCCCAACGAGTTTGGGGTATAAGGAGTTAGGGCTCGATTTGGTTGAACCTTTGCAAGATCAACCTTGCAAACACCGACAACCACCCATAGGGGACGAAAAGAAAGATGAGGGAGCAGGAGATCCTATCAAAATATTGCTTGAGGAGGCCCTCGAAACACAAAGGAACGTGATGATGGATAAATTTCCCCATATCCTGCAACGACTACCCACTAGCAGCTCATCTGCATCCAAAAACCACTCTGGAGGCACAACTCCTTTCAAGTACAAGAAAAATTTTAAATTCCCATATTTGAAGTCCAAATAAATGCAAACGATGTAGATAGATGGTTGAATATATTAGAAGGAAATTTCTTGGTTCATCACTTTTCCGACTGGGATGAGGGGAAACCTTCTCTGTTCTCAGCTGTACCCACTTGGAATTCTTTCCGAGACACCATCAAGGAACAATATTCTCCCATAGGGAGATACGAAGAGAAGTACATACAATGGACTACGTTGTGGCAACAAAAGGATCAATATGTGCATGAGCTGATGAATCTGTTCCATACTCTGCGCACAAAGTTGGTTATCAAGCATTTGAAGAAACATTTGGTGTTGAAGTACCTCATTTTTCTACACATATACATTCAAGATGAAATGGAGTTCCTCAACATCTCCTCGGTTGGTACGACATACCGATATGATTCCAAGATTGAGCAGAAATTCAATCAAAAGAAGTGAGACTTTGGATCTACGAATCAAAAGCAAGGGAAAGGTGCCCCCAAACTGCAGAAGAAAGTACAAAGCCAAGGCATGGTGGCCCAAGACAACCTGCCAAAGACGCAAGAAAAGAAAAACAATGCAAAGCCAAAGAAGGACACGGGAAAGTGGTGTGAGTTATATAAGAGCTCCACTCACAACACAAGTGAGTGTCAGGCCAAACAATCATTGGTGATCGATAGAAGGGATTCTGAGTGAGATGCATGCTCTGACTCTGAATCAGAACCCAACAAGAGGAATGAAAAAGGGAAGTAGATTATTGATGCGGAGCGCAATTCCACCATTACCACCTCGAAGATAGAGAAGGAGGAAACTAAAGATACAGAGGAGGAAGAGTGTCTCTTCCACTCCCAGATTTTGGTAAAGGGTTCCCCGCTACAGTTCATTGTCGATAGTGGGAGCCAAAAGAACCTCATTTCAGCAGAGGCTGTGAAGTGGTTGGGATTTCTGACCACATCACACCCACAATTGTACACCATCGGGTGGCTTCACCAAGGAGGGGATCTTCGTGTCATCCAGCAGTGTTGCCTTCCCTACAGCATGAAGCCCTACATAGATGAGGTATTACGTGACATTTCTCCTCTTGATGTTTGTGATGTATTATTAGGTCAACCATACTTGTGGAAGCGACATGTTGTGTATGTGTCTCGGCCTCGCACTGTTATTGTTACTTTGGGAAATAATTTGTACAGGATACCAGAGGTACCACCTCCTACTGCTATCCCTTTGGTTACTGCAAAACAATGCAGTAAGCTCATTTCCAAAACCGGGAAATTTTTTTTCCCGATGATTAGCCCTCAGGGCAAGAAGAAGATTGTGGCCACGACCTCCACACAAGGCTCCTTCGCACGACAGCAAAAAATGGACAAGTTCGTGGAGGAGTATGGGGACATATTCACCTCACCGACAGGGGTGCCTCTGCACTGTTAGGTTAAGCACCCCATTGATCTGACCCTAGGTGTGACACTGCCCAATGGACCAATCCATCATCGCTCTATTCTGGAGAACGATGAAATGAAGATGCAGATTCAAGAGCTACTATAGAAAGGTCACATCCGGCCGCGTTCATCACCCTATGGGTTCCTGATCATGTTGGTGCAGAAGAAGGATGGGATTTGGAGACTCTGTATTGACTATCAGGTGCTGAAAAATATCACTGTCTGGAATAGGTACCCGATCCCACGCATTGATGACCTTTTGGACCAACTAAAAAGGGTGAAATATTTTAGCAAGGTCGACTTGAAGTCTGGGTATCACCAGGTACCAATCAAACCCTCCAATGTGTGGAAGACTGCCTTCAAAGCGAAGCAGGGCCTTTTCGAATGGATGTTCATGCCTTTCGGGTTGAAAAATGCTGTTGCAACCTTCATGAGGCTGATGGATGAAATCTTGTGGCCATTCACCAAATCATTTGTAGTATTCTACTTGGATGAAATCCTGATGTTCAGCTAGTCTTGGGAAGAGAAACTCCATCACATTCGATAAGGTCCTCCAAACATTGTGACAACACAAGATGTGTGCCAATTCGGAGAAGAGAATTTTTGGCATGACCCAGGTTCAGTATCTGGGATACATTATTGATGAACGAGGGGTGCATGTGGATCCAACCAAGATCCAATTCATTCGGGATTGGCTAGCCCCAACCACTCTAACAGAGCTTCACAAGTTTTTGGGTCTTGCTAATTTCTACTACATGTTCATGTTGGGATTCTCTCATCTCACTTGGCCCTTGAGTCAAGTCACCAAGGGAGGAGCGAAAGAAAATTTTTTTGGTTGGAATCTCAATAGAAGACCTTCATAGAATTGAAACATCACCTCTACTCTACCCCAATGCTCACATTACCATACTTGCAACAATCATTGGAGATCGAGACATATGCCTCTGACTATGCTATTGGGCCAATTCTTACTCAACAAGGGCATCCAGTTGCATATCACAATGAGACATTGTCCGAAACACTCCGCAAGTATCCCAATTATGAAAAACAAATGTATTCTATTGTGAAGGCTTGCCAATAATGTAAGCATTACATTTTGGGGAAGGAAACGGTTATCCACATAGACCACCAACCCCTGTAGTTCATACAAACACAAGGGAAGTTGTAGAACAATCAGAATGAGAAGTGGTCCGCATATCTACAATAGTTTCATTTGAACATCAAGTACAAGAAGGGAAACACAAATAATGTTTCAAACTGCCTCAGTCGACCACCGATCATGGTTCTCACCACTGTTCTCAACTCTTGTGGGCACGATGCTTCTGATTCATCGCTTCTCTACAAAAGTGATCCAGAATTTGGCCACACATACAAGACAATATTACAGGGTACACAAGTTCCAAATTTTCACCTCCAGGATGCACTGCTATGTCAGCTGGGATGCCTTTATGTTCCTTCAAGTGAGCGTGACGAGATGATTTGGGAAGCGCACTACATGCAAGTCGCTGGGCATTTCAGGGTCGAGAAAACTGTGGAAATACTGCAAAAGTATTTCTATTGGCTGAACCTTCGACATGATGTGTTAAGTCCCTATATTAAATAGTATAGCCCCTTATTATGTTAGTGTAGCCCCCCTTATTGTTATTATTGTACCCCTGTAACCCCCATATGGTTATTATTGTGCCCTTAAATTATTATTGTTAGGTCGGCTAGGATTACATTGTGGCCCACTAGGATTACATTATGGCCCCATGGACTCCTATATATAGAAAGGAGGTTTTGTAAATTGTATCATCAAAGAATTGTTCATTTATGTAATGTATTGGAGGTTTCCCCCTCGAAGTGGCTCATTTCTGAGGCGTTGATATCTCTTTTCTTCTCTTTTTGGAGCTGGTTACACAACATTTGGTATCAGAGGTTTGGATTCTAGGGTTTCGCTGCTCCAAACAGGTCATCGTGGAATTTTCGCTATAACTTTTTTTATACGAAGTTTCAGAAGCTGAAATTTTTAGGGTGCGAAGCTGAAATCCTGAGGAAGATTGTCTAAAAATTGCAGACCTTGGTTCGCAATATTTACGGAGATATCATCTGTGGAAGTTAGGTCTTTTTTCAAGCTCCTAAACAGGTCATCGTGGAATTTTCTCTATAAATGTTTTTCTACGAAGGTTCAGAATCTGAAATTCGTATGGTGCGAAGATGAAATCCTGAGGAAATTCTTCAAAAAATTTCAGAGCTTGGTTCACAATATTTTTGAAGATATGATCTGTGGAAGGTAGTGCTTTTTCAGGCTCCTGAATTGCATCTCAAAGAGGTGATCGTGGGAAAAGTTCAATAACTATCTCTCTGGGCAGTGGATTTGAGTGCCGTGAAAAGTGGTCACAAGTACACAGAATATAGTTTCTTGGATATCAATTTCAGAGTCAAAGGACAAAACAGTGACACGTGGCAAGTCGTACAAGTTCGCTCTACTGAACCAGTCCAGAATTAGGTCATTATGGGAGATTGGACACAACTTTGTCTTGGAGAATCCAAATCAGGTCCGACCTCTGGCATTTGAAAGAAGGTTCAGAGGGCTACTATAGGGCTGAATTTAAGATATCGAAAATTTTCAATTACAGATATAATTCAATTTCAATATCGAGCTCCTCAAAGAAAGTAAAAGGTGTGTATTTGTTTTTTTTTGAATTGCATAAGTCTTGTTTGAAGAATCAATTTGAATTGATTCCAAGGGCATATTGAAGAATTTTTGTCAGTAACGGGTTCTATTATGCCTCCAAAAAATAATTCCATACCCATTAATCCCTCAAAAAGCTATACTATGACGCATGAAGAGGAAGAGTTGCAGTATGAGATATCAAAATTACGGTGCCAAGTGCAACAAATTTCAATCTTACGAAGATCAATTGAAGATGAAATAGATGGTTTAAAAGCAGAAATGGAGGCTAAGTTGGATGGTTTGAAGGATCGAATAATAGCAAATATGGATGATAAATTAATGGAAGATCACATCGAGCATCAACAACAAGTTCTCCAACTCTCAAAGGATAACCCAACTTTGGTGCAGAATCTAATGAAACAACAAGAAGATCAACATCACATCGAAAGAAGTTATGAAGTAGTCATAGAAACAAGAATTCGACAAGTACGATCAATTTCAGAGTATCTCAGCAAGTGGAAGAACTTTCCTGTAAAATATTTCACATGGGAGGATGAGAATTTTATACAGAAGCATCAAGAAATAATCAAGCGTTGAGGACAACACTTGTTTGAAGGAAAGGGGCATGTTAAGTCCCTATATTAATAGTATAGCCCCTTATTATGTTAGTGTAGCCCCCCTTATTGTTATTATTGTACCCCTGTAACCCCCATATTGTTATTATTGTGCCCTTAAATTATTATTGTTAGGTCGGCTAGGATTGCATTGTGGCCCACTAGGATTACATTATGGCCCCATGGACTCCTATATATAGAAAGGAGGTTTTGTGAATTGTATCATCCAAGAATTGTTCATTTATGTAATGTATTGGAGGTTGCCCCCTCGAAGTGGCTCATTTCTAAGGCGTTGATATCTCTTTTCTTCTCTTTTTGGAGCTGGTTACACAACATGATGTCGGGAAGTACATCAGATCCTACACTGCTTGCGCTATTTCCAAACCAAACATCAAGAAGCAAGGCCTCTATACTCCGCTACCTTCCCCTATTCGACCTTGGGAATCCATCTCCATGGATTACATGTCGGGCCTTCCTTCTACTAAGCATGGAAATGACTATGTTTTCATGGTCGTCAACAAATTCTCGAAGATGGACATTATGGCAGCCTACAAGAAGAATATCACAACAGAAGCCACTGCTAAACTCTTCTTTGAACGAGCTTGGGTGAAATTTTAGATCCCACAGTCTATCATCTTAGATCGAGACATCAAGTTCCTCAACACATTTCGGTCCAACCTCTGGTCAATTTTGGACACCAAGCTCACCAAGTCCACAACTTTCCATCCCCAAACTAATGGCCAGAAGAAGGTCGTCAAAAGGATGATTGTACACATTCTACGCATGTACAATTCCAAGCATCCACGCACATGGGATGAGATCCTTCGCTATGTACAACACAGTTATAATTGAGTTCTCCATAGCTCAACTGGCCATAGCCCCTTTCAGGTTGGCTTGGGATTCCAGACACTATGTCCCATTGACGTAGGCATGCCATTTGTGGCTACCCAGGTCGATTCGGCTCATGTCTATTCTAAAGCTAACAAAGAGAAAAACTACTTTGTCCTCCCTTGGGAAATTTAATTATAAGAGAACATTACAATTGGAATATTGTTCACTTTCACTACTGTTTTGTATAATATTTCATAGTAGTACCAAGGCAGAAAATTAACAGAAATAAGATCCAGGAAACCTCTGGTTAAGAGATTAAATTTCTATTACATTTAAAGTCAAAGCCAGCAGAAATTTCTTCACCAGTAACTACTCTTTCTAAGCCATGCCTAGTATGATAGATATGCTATTTGTCTAGTTTTGCATCATAGTCATAGTAGCTACAACACCTTTGGTGTGAACAAATAATCCCTCTTGGAAATTAGGCTGTGTATGTCTAGATCGTATTCGATCAACCCCATGCCAATAAACTTGTAGGAAGCATTTTATACATCTACTATAACAGAGCTGTAACTTTAATGTCTAAGACTTCTTTACCATTAAAAAATAGACATGTTTATTTTTGAGGTTTGATATTTCTAAATATGCCAGACAAATTCATCCAAATAGCATACCAATTCATTTGAATCATTTAAGTTTTAGCTCTTAAGTTTTAAAATTTAATTGTAATTTGTATGTTTTAAAAAATAGTTAGATTTCTAATTTATTAAATTATTTTTAATTTAATTTTAATATTTATTAAAATTTAATTAAAATTTTTAAATTTTAATCATTTAAAATATATATATATATATTTGAGGAAATTATTCATGAAGAACCCAAAGAACTCGAAATTTGGGTTCTAAGTACCCAAACCGTGGGTTCTTCATACCCAAAGAACCCAAAGAACTCAATTTTTTTTTTCGAAGAACCCGGTTCTTCATAGAAGAACCCGGTTCGTTTGGGTTCTTCTGAGAAGAACCCGTACCCTAATCCAGTACTTGGGTGCGGGAACCTGGTGCGGGTTAGAGAAACCCACCCCCGGGTGCGAGAACCCGTGCAACGTAGGTTTGAAATCATGTTATAATTCCTTGATTATATGTGTTTGGGGACTTTCCCTTTGAAATTACCCAAAAATACCCTGGCAATTTTATCTTCAGGATGCATGTCTGACCCTATTGTTCAATATTTTGATTAATAGTAGTAAACATAGAGAGTTAGGGGCCTCTTGACTTGGTTTGGTTGGGCCATTAGATCCCTAACATCTACTAGGGAGAACCCCCCTTGAGTTGGAGGAGAGCTAGCCCAAAGTGAAAAGAGGTTGGTGAGGTGACAATGGGGCTATTGAATTACACATGGTATCACACTTTAGCTTTAGGAATTTATCTTGAGAAGTGTGAGATTTTGCTATATCAATTCTCAAATTGTTTACAACACTATTGTTAAGAACTAATAAGAAGTGATGTTGAGGGGTTTTTGGGTATAAGAAACAATACCATTTAAAAACTAGGGTTCTCAATCCTTGGCATTCCTTCACCTGGGCCTAGGGGCACACTAGAATAATTTCACACTAAACCATGCAAACTTAAAAGTAACTTAACAGATCCATAAAGTAATAATAATCACAATTCCTAATTTCCTATTGTACGATATGATGCAAATTATTCAAACATGAAGCAATGAAGACATGCAATGCTTGAATTTCAAGATTGATGAACCAATACACGAAGTTAGAAACTACAACTTTGATTCAATACTCTGTGTCCTAACTCCAGGAAGGAATCTGGTTTGTAGTACAGAACATGCATCATGTATTATCAATTCTTAATTGACAACAACTAAAGGACATCTACCTCATCAATTCCTTCCCATTTTGTGTTTTTATGTTATATTCCTTATAAAAGTGTCAAATTTCTCTCAAAGTAAGCAACCACTGAATAAAATAAAAATTATTTGAGATATGATTGAGAAATGGTCATTTATTTCTTGAAAGGATCTTCATGATTTATTTGGTTGTTTTTCATCTCAAGAAACAAGAAATGACCTAAGAAACTATCGTGATGAAATATAAGAAACAACACGGTGCAATGACCATTTTCAAAGCCAAATGATGTCCATTGAGGACATGGCCTTTATTTGGTTCTTGTTTCATAGGATTTTCGGGTAGAAATGGAACTTTGTTGTACCATTTCTAGTAGTAAAAAGGGAAAACCTTCTTTTTCCATGGGAAATAATTTACCTTTCCTTTTTCAAGATAATCAAAATCACAAAAAATATGAACTATACTGCACACATTCTTGGATAATGTGAAAGTGGAAAAAGAATACCCTACACAAGTGATGCACACATGTACATTTGAACACTAATAGATTTTTGTAGTTGAAATGCAATGCTTGTTTTCATTTAAATGTAAGGTTTTTAAAGCAGGGAGAAATAATGGCTGCCAAATTAATAAGCGTTTCTTTGGGAAAAATTTAAATCTTGTATTGGGTGATGAAGATAATAGAGGGTATTGAATCTTGATTCTTTACATCTAGAGAGAACCCTACAGCCTAACCCAATCCAATGGAATTGACCAAAAAAACCCAAATAGAGTCAACCCTACTATAGGAGGAAGGGCTTGCAGTAAGAACTTACCATTTTGCAAGAGCTGAGGGCGAATGCTGTTCTGCAAGAGCTGAGGGCGAATGCAGGGCGAATGCTATTCTGCAAGATCTCAGGGTGAATGCCGAGGGTGAATGCTGTTTTGCAAGAGCTCAGGGCGAATGCTGAGGGTGAATGCTGTTATGCAAGAGCTGAGGGCAAATGCTGAGGGCGAATGCTGTTCTACAAGAGCTGAGGGCGAATGCTGAGGGCAAATGCTATTCTACAAGAGCTGAGGGCGAATTCTATTCTGCAAGAGTAGAGGGCGAATGCGCGCGTGATATCAGACGTTAATGTAGCTATTGCGACGGATATAAGTTTCGTATTTTTAATAAAATCATTATTATGTAGCGCGCATATAAGTTTCGTATTTTTGGCATATAGGTGTCATTATACCGATGGCGGAAAAAGCGTCGCTATTGCGACGGATGCCTCCAAACGTCGCAATTGTGACACTTAGACATTGTGTCGCACTTGCGACGTTTGGAGGCAGCCGTCGCAATAGCGACGCTTTGGAGCATGGTGTCGCCGGTGCGACGTCTTCCTCCAAACGTCGCAATTGCGACACTTTGTCTAAGTGTCGGTATTGCGACACTTTTCTATAAACGTCGGTATAGCGACGGTTTCGGGCGGGATTGAAAAAATTTGGGGAAATTTCTGACATTTGGTCAAAAGCGTCAGAACCAAGTGTCGGAATTTCCCCCAAATGTACTAGTGGAGTGAAGCTCATGTAGTCAAGGAAATGGGAGAACCTAAGGAGAAACCAAAGAATCAAGAATTGAAGGGCCTTTACTGTTAGAAAAGGTATCTTGGTTCTTGGTAAAATTGGTCTTTCCTTTAAGATAAAATGCTTTTATTTTTCATAACATCATAGAGAGAAGCTTATGTCTAGAAATTACATGATTAAGTTTCTTTGTAGATATCATCTAAATAGATGGATAGATATACCATTTTTGCATAATGTTCATCTAGGTATTATCTAAAATTATGTTATAAGTTCTCATCCTACTTTGTTGGATCATCATGATTCAGGAAGGACCATCATTTTGGAAGTTCCTTAGGAAACACATCATGTTAAGGTTAGTATACATTCCATGTAATGTGGAAGTAATACGGTAAAGGGGCGAAGGAATGAAATGGGTCGGGATGGAGGCTCTTTATGATATATATATATGAATGATGGGATAAGAAGCATAAGAATGCACATTAAAAATGAATCTTCGATAATATTCATGTGGAATCTTGTAACAAGCTCAATATGATTGTATGATGTTTGAAAGGAGGATTTACTTACTTAAGGATGTATAAAATATTAAGGCTCTCTAGAACATGTAAAATAATTATTAACATCTAGTATAATCTCCATAAGAAAAATTTGTAACTTGGTAATCAAGTTCGATCCTTGAGCACTCTTATGCATGAAGGAAGATGGACCATGAGGATGTTTATGGAACGAGAAGTTCATCATGATGAGGTAAGTTTTATTTTAATTATTTTTGGTTATACGGTTAACATATTATTTTTATACGAGGAAGAATGTTGTAGGAATATATGATGGAAGTTGAGGAAAGTTCAATTGTGTGGATGACGAATATTGAGAGGAGTTCAAAATATGGTACCTGGAAATTGTGAAGTCAAGATGTGGACATAATGGGATTACAAGGTAGCAGTGTGAGAAGATAACCTGAAGGTGCAAGGAAGATTAATTTCAAGAGGAATCTATGATCAACTTGAAGTTTGGAAAGGCTCAATACAATGCCTTCATCTATGATGAAAAAGATGGAAGTGATGAGTTAAAAAAATGACCTAGAACCTATCACAAGGTTGAATAGTAAATATGGCTCCATCATAACATGAAATGAATCAATATTGATATGCCAATAAGAGAGGGATACATGCATATATGAAGATCAAGTAGCTGGTACTCTTATCAAGACAAGCTATAAGGCTTGTGATGTTGACTTCCCAAATAGAAAGGAATTTTGGATCTCCTCTATTTTTTAAAGGGAGTAAAAGGAGTCTCCTTGAATAGGAGCATGGCTTATTCTCTAGAGAATGGGGATGTATTTTCTAGTTGAGAGGTAGTGATGTTGGACGTCACATGTGAATTTTCTTCTCCAATTGATGAAGAAATAATAATGGAGGATTGGATAAGAATATGTGGTTTCCTTGAGAATAAAACATCCAAGAAAGGAAATGTACTGACACTCTTTGAGGACGTGACACGTAACCAAGAGAAGAGTAGTCAAAGAGGATGGATATTCTTTGAGGATTAGGGATTGGAGATCCAAGATAAGAATAGTCCTAAAAGGATATACCTTTTAGACATCCAAATGGGGTATGTACCTTGTGGATGTAGTACAGTATCACACATAAAACCTCCCAACATAATGCTCTTGATTAAAGTAGAGCTTGTCTACTTAGGCCTTAGAGATAGTGATAGTCATAATGATGATGCTTATAGTATGTATTATCAATCAAAATCTTCTTATGATAACTCTTCAATTTGAGAACGATGTTGTATTGGTTGTACAATTATTAATACCTCCCTAGTTAAGAGGAAGTGTTGAAAAATGTAACTAGTTTCTATCTTCATAATTTTTGTACACATTTTAGTGTGTATTCTATGAAATAAACAAAATAAGAAAAGAAAAGGATATTATTTTAAAGCATGTTTTGCATGCTCTTTATTGATGGAATTCTAGGTAAAATCATGTTCTTCATGCTTCTAGGGTTATTTAGGTGTTAAGATTTATTGTCATGAGTCAAAGGAGTCAAGATCATGTTTATAAGACCCTTCCAAGAAAAATGTAATTGTAAAATAATTATTTTGAGTCTAGAAAGTTTTGGGAAACTCCAAAAGTACAAGTCGACCCTAGCAGCTACAAGTCGGCCTAAAGAAGGGAATTCAACCCGTTGAGAAGGCTATATAAAGGATAATTTTGACCTCATTTGGGACATACTCACTCCACAAGTTTTATATATCAAGAAAGAGTTCGATCTATAGCTGGGAAGTAGGGTGAAGAAAATATAAGGTCTAGGAGACTAAAGTTGGATGAAAAACATTTTTTTTGGCTCTATCTCTTTCACATGTGTGAAGTTATAGGGTTTCTCGTGCTACAAAAGAAGGTTGAAGTTGTAGGTCTGAGTTGCAAGAGGACAAAGTGCATTATCTTGTAGTTGGAAGGAAGGATACCGTACCTTTACCTCATTGACCTTATGGTTGGGTGTTTTTATATATAATCTATGGGATGTGGGTAAGTGTAGTATTATAACCGGCAGGGAATATATAGTGGGTTCGGGATTATTAACATGTGGGGATATAGAACTATAGGTTATTAATAAAACCTAGGTTGGGAATAATATATAAAGGATTTATATTAAAATGGGGTAAAGGGTAAATATAGGAGTTAATACATTAATTTAATGTGTTAATAATGAAATATGATGCGGGATTTAAAATACACTAAGAATAGTGTAAAACATGATATCGGGATATATTTCTTTATAGTGAGTCTCGATATAACATTTTAACATTTATAATTAGGATAAAACTATTTTTTGGGTTTTTCGGGTGTTTTTTAATATAAGGGGAATTAGTAAAGGGTTTTTACTTTTCTTAAGTAAAATATGTTTTTAACTTATGAAAACGGGCTTTTTGTAAGGGGGAAAAGGGTGAACTAAGGGGAAATAATGAAAATGGAGGGGATGGAGTATTTTTACAAGGGGATGATTTTTGAAGGAAGTTAGTAAATGAAATGACCAATTTTCTGCTTATCCATGATTGTATAAACTACTTGTACCTACCCATCTGCTACCCTAGCATTTTTTCTTCATTTACATGGGTGCATTTGAGCTTGTAAACCCTTATTCATTTTTATTTTTAAAACAACAAACTAACTAATTCTATCCTTATTTCTTCCAAGGGCTCAGATTAAGCTGTTGAGCTTCTTATTATTCTCTACCTAACTATCGATTTGCCAAGATTAAAATTTTCGGCTAGATCTTTATTCTCTATCTAACGACATGAAATTTAAAGTGTGAAAAATTCAAGATTAAGCTATGACTTATCCTGGATTATGGAATTTTGAACAAGATGCACATAATATTTATTTTTGCAGTAAAAGTAAATAGTAGTGGCATTTGGATTTGCATCACTTTCATGTTTTATTTTTATCTCTTTTTTGTTTGGGGTCCATTTTCATATTCTTTTTAATATTTTTTTCTTTCAAGTCCTTTGATTTTTCTTTTAGGACTTTTAACCTCTTTACATTTTTTATTTTTTAATATGGGAAAAGAATTTGCACAAAGAATATTATATAGATATTTACAAGACTAATCAAAGTCAATTCAAAATTATGAATCCTATTGTTATAGGACCCTAACAATACTAACCATTTTGGCAACACTTGTGAAAAATGCAAGGTCTCACCTGAGGAACCTAAGGGGGTTGCGAGAACCATGTTTCTACAACTGATAAGGGGATGGGATTACAATGGATGCCATTACATCTAAGCGTTCAGACCCTTAACACAGAGTTACTATGTCTACCATTCTCAAAACATGCACAATGCACTATCCACAACATAATTTAACAAAAGGAGCACTAACAAAAAAGAAAGGGGCCCAAGAATCTCCATAATAAAACATACATTTTACCCCTATAAAAGTCTCAATTAATCACATAGTTTTTATTAACATGATAGCAATAAAATTGAAAAAACAATAACATCATCAAGCCATGCGATAACAAAATAATAACATAATTTTCCCAATGCTTTCTTCTATTAATTCATGGTGGAAAATTGCATCACAATTTCTCAGTTCTATATAGTTTCACGACTCACTAGCCTAGAAAATTCACAATTATAATTCAATGCTTCAAAAACCCTAGTAGGCTCAAAATCCTAGACAAGAGTTCTCCAAAAACAAGCCAAGGAATGAACCCCAAGCTCAATTGGCTCCTTTTTTTTATACATCACTACATTGGAAAAATTACTTAAGATTGTTTTTGGCGAAAACTAATTACCCACAAATATTTTTTGTTTTACCATTATTTACTAACAAATATTTTGAGTTTATCTTCGATTCAAACTAGGTCATTTCCCACTGTGTTGCTCCTCTACGACCATGCCCTGACTGATTGGAGGATTCATCATGTTCATTGTGGTCATGGTCGCACGCGCTTACCTCCACTATTTGTTTCCTTTATGCACTATGCTCTACTTCACCCCTTACATGTGTAACCTAAAAACTCAAAAATGTCCTCCAACAGGTCCCCACACTAGAGAATTTGGCGGAAATTCCGACGGCCAAATCGTCGCTATTCCAACACATTGTCGTCGCAGGAGCGACAGTTAGAGGGCGGGCAAACCGTGGTTTACCATGCCGTCGCAGTTTCGACACAACTAAAAAGTGTCGCAGTATCGACACTTTTCCGTCGCTTCCAAACAAGCGTCACTCTTCCGACGTCTCCTAATCCGTCGCACTTCCGACCTCAATAAACTGTCGCACTTCCGACGAAATGTGATCCGACGTTTTGAACGTCGCTCTTCCGACATCTGTAACCTGTCACAATTATGACGAAATGTGGTCCGACGTTTTTAACGTCACCCTTCCGACGTCTGTAAACTGTCACAATTACGACAAAATGTGGTCCGATGTTTTGAACGTCGCTCTTCCGACGTCTGTAAACTGTCACAATTAGGACGAAATGTGGTCCGACGTTTTGAACGTCGCTCTTCTGACGTCTGTAAACTGTCACAATTCCGACGCTTACGAGACGTCGGAATTGCGACGGAAGGTTCAATTTATAAAAAAAAATGAAATTTTAAAAGAGGAAAAACGTTGTTTTGAATATATTATATGAAGTAAAACAGCACATGAAGTCATTACATTTTCACATCTGAAGATTTGAACCCAAATATCCATCCAGAAAAGTGGAAGTCCCACCCCAGACAATGATAGAAAAATACCCCATGTCACATACAGGGACATGATATAAAACCCAGTAACGGTCCACATGGAGATTATCGACAATCTGAGAAAGCATCCAAATATTCCCGAGGCATCTATAAGAAAGTGAAATAGTAGTATGTAGAATAGTAAAGCAACAGATAGAGTACCGACGTCCATTGTTCCAAATACAAATTAAAGTACCCAAAATCCTTGAACATAGAAAAACGCTAATCATGTGAGGAGTGTGATATGTCCCAAATATAAAAAGACCATGAGACCATATCAATAAACCAGCAACATAGACCAGCATCGCTAGTTTTGAAGGCAGAGTGATAAACATTAATCATTTTTTTTTCACGAGAAAAAACATTGTTTTGAATATATTATATGAAGTAAAACAGTCCATGAAGTCATTACATTTTCACATCTGAAGATTGGAACCCAAATATCCATCCAGAAAAGTGGAAGTCCCACCCCAGACAGTGATAGAAAAATACCCCATGTCACATACGGGGACTTGATATTAAACCCAGTAACGGTCCACATGGAGATTATCGACAATCTGAGAAAGCATCCAAATATGCCCGAGGCATCTATAAGAAAGTGAAATAGCAGTATGTAGAATAGTAAAGCAACAGATAGAATACCAACGTCCATTGTTCCAAATACAAATTAAAGTACCCAAAATCCATGAACAGAGAAAAACGCTAATCATGTGAGGAAGACCATCAGACCATATCAATAAACCAACAACATAGACCAACATCGCTAGTTTTGAAGGCAGAGTGATAAACATTAATCATTTTTTTTTCACAAGAGAAAATACGATGTTTTTAATATATTATATGAAGTAAAATAGTCCATGAAGTCATTACAACAATATAGAGACAGATTGTCTCGTAGATAAGAAAAATGATAACTGATGTTGTGCTGTTTCCTTCTTTTAAGAATGTGCTGGAGGCAGGCCCTATATCTTGGCTTGTTGTTGTCCTCTTTAGTAATTCTATGTTGATTATTTCATTTCACTGATACTCTTTAACTGCTCTGATACTCTTTGACCTTTGTTCATCCTTTTATCCTTTTTATCATGATATACTGTGGTAAATAGGCAAAAATTTATATAAGGATAATTTTTTACAAAAGTTCCATCATTTCTTCCCACCATTGAACTTCTGGCACTCTGTTCCTTTGCAACTCTCTTAGTGTTTCATCAGCCTCAGTATATATGAAGAAATCAGGCTGATTTGGGAACAAATGATTTACTTCATGCTCAAGATAAAATAAATTCTCCAATCTGTCATGAAGGTTTTTCCCTGTAGGCAATGCTGCTGTTGATAAACTGGTTGAAGAACTAGCTTTATTATCAGCATATTTGTCCAATTTTTCAACATAACTATCAAGGTCCATTATCTTATCTTCTGCAACTATAGGACTGGGCAATCCTCTATTTAACAAAATATTCAATCTTTCTCTGAAGGCAATGATTTCTTCTTGCATATCTGAGCACCTTCATTCTAAATTCTGTACCAGAGTTCTTTTAGTAAAAACTTTCTTTATTTCCAGAATTGTTCCGGTCCTGTCTTGAATACCAATTTCTGCAATTTGATTCTTAGTCTGAGTATTCAAAAAATGTATAAGTCTATTGGCCTCTTCTAGCATATTTCCCAACTCTTGTCTTGATCTCTCAATCTCATCCAGAGCCAATTTAACTAAGTTATTCTGTTCATCCATTATCTGAATTGAGGACCAAACATCCTTTATTGATTGAATGATATTATCCCAAAGAATATCATTTATTTCTTTTAAAGGTTTCTCCAATGTGAGATCCTTTTCCAATGCTTTGATTGTTTTTTCTAATTTGTTCACTTCTCTTGTTTTATCAGCAACACTCATTTTTGAAAGATCATATTTATGTTCTAGAGTGGCCAATTGTTCCTTTGTTTTGTGAAGCTCTATGGCCTGAATGTTCATATCTTCCATTGACTTTTTTAATTCATCAGTGTTCAAATTTGCAGTGTTGCTCTGTGACAATTCTGCTGGCTGACCTGTTGTTGCTGTACCTGTCACTACTCCTGCTGTAGATACTAGAATATTTGCCTGCTTATCTTTTAATGCATTCTCAAGCTCTTTTTTAGTTGCAGTAAGTTGCTCATTCAATTTTAAGAGAAAATCCATTAGTTCTTCCTCGGAATTTTGTTTGATGATTTCTGCAGTCTGTGGATGTCTTGAGGCCGGTAACTTTAATTGTTTTCTCAGAGCTGCAATATCATCATCTTTTCTCTTGATCAAAGCTTCAATACCTTTCACATCTTTAGGATTATGACCCAAACCAATGATTATTTCCTCTAAAGTTTTTATTCTATTATCCTTAGCCTAGGAGGAGGCTTTTTCAAGCTGCAACTGTGTATTAGTATTATCCAAAGAATCCTGCAAATTATGGGTCATCATTGATTTATCCGTCAGAGTAGAATAAATCATCTCACCTGTTTGCTTGTGTAGCTCAATTTGATCTAAGGGATGGATATCCTTTACTAAGACTTCAAAATTAGTCCTAACGTAATCTACAGTTGTCTGAGGCTGCCGCACCTTGGGCTTCAAATGGCTCATTAACATCTTACCCTGTTGGATGTCATAAGCTGACATCAATCTTTCTTGATTTTTCGGAGCCATCTTCAAATATTGGTTGTACACTTGAAGTATAAGTGGATCGTTCCTGGCCTTTATATTGGTGAATGTTCTTTTGATGTCCCAGGCAGTTTTTACTGGAGGTTTGAAAGAAGATATTTCTGCACTTTGTTGCCTCTGTATTCCCTGTTTTTGAAAATTAGTGGATGTCCCACTACCTGTATCTTTTTACTGACTGTCTTCTCTTCCCTGGCTGTCAGGGATTTTTTGAAATGATTCATCTTCTGGAAGGGGAGTTAATTTCTTCCTTTTAACATCTTGCTGTTCAGAAGAGCCACCAATAGGAGTAGTTGTTTCAGCCTCTCTCTTTTTTCCCTTTTCTATATTCAGAGGAGTTTGTAAAATATAAATTTCTGGCTCACTGATCCGAGCAGGAGGAATTTGTCCTTGACCTTGTTCTTTAGAAGTCTCTGGTTGCGCTGTCATTATGAATTTTTCAATTATTTGTATATCAGGCTCCTTTTCTTTTCCTTTGGATTCTACTGCTACTGTACTAATCTCCTGCAAATTTTGTTGTAAAGTCCTGGCTGAAGAAGATCCCTGCACCTGTCCAAAAGAATCTAGGTCAAGTATCTTTTCAAGATATTTCATTACATTTTCAACGTTGACCTGCTCACTATCATTTTCAACCAATGTCCCTTCTGTCCATTCATCCATATTAGCATATTGTTCTATTTCTGGGATTCTTTGATGGATGTATGGTGACTGTTTATTTTTCGTTCTTCTATCACAAATAAAGTTGTTTGGATCATAAGTCACCCAGTAGAAAATCTTTTGTAGTCTGAGATGGTCTTCTAAAATCCTTTCGGCTTCCTGTCCAGCTTCCCTAGAGTTACAAATGAAGGGACCTAATTGGCTCTTGATCCTGAGTTGAGCCTTTTTCTTTGCATTGCAAAAATGAATTATATATGAATTATTCATCTGCCTGAAATATTCTAATGCAAAGAGTCTCATTGGGACATACTTGGGCAGTTTGAATGGGCATAATTCACATCCATATATCCTGATCTCTGTCTAGTTTTGATATAGGTACTAGTCACCTATCTTGTAATGATTTGAGAGCTGAAGGATTTTCTTGATTTCATTGTTAATTCTAGGAGGAGAGACTCCTGTCAACAAGGTAGTTGCAGGATGAACAAAAAGGTCGAAAAACTCATTATAGGAATAAGGAGAATCAGAGGAATTGTGAGTAATGGCAGACCAAAAGATGACTGACCTAGGATTCCCTTTGGCATCAAGTTTCTTAACATAAAAAGGAAAATTTTCTGACTAAAATTAAATCATGAGATGATATATGACAGAAGAATACTTAAATACTCTCTCATTCTCAAATCTCATGAACTGATCATGGATTTTGTCAGCAATATAAGATGCAAAATCGTACTTGACAGCAGGAGGTTGTCCAGGGGTAAAAATGGATAACAATACTAGGGTTAAGTGATCAACATACTCACTAGTATTGAATCCCATTATGAAAGATATCATGTTTAAAATAACTCTACCCTCATAAGTAAAGAAAGCATAACCATAAGGCGGAGGGTTTTTAGGCCGATGCTCTGGTAACATGAAGGTTTGGCATAGGCGGTTTAACTCTTCATGGGATAACTTAGTAGATTTCTCAAGTAATTAAACCATGGACAGGGGAGTGAGAGCTTGACCAGGTTGGAATTGTAGCATTTCATTTATGGACTGAGCAGTTATTGGGAAAAGGACATTTTGACTTGGGGATAAAACTGCTCGTTGGTTGGGATCATACTTTGATAGCAATAATGGATTAACTCAGGAAAAATATGGACTGAGGGGAGAAGGTACATAGGAAGATTTGATTCCCAAAGTCCAAAGATGTTAGAACCATTCAAATAATTGTCTCTGCAGCGGCAAAATATTCGAAAAGGATTCTCACTGAGACGCAAGTCCTTAATTTGAAAATCCATATCAGCTAAAGGAAAATAATCCAAGTCCTTGTGAGGGGCATTGATGGGCACGACATTCAGAGCTACAGGAACTTCCATTTCTGGTTCTTGTGGATTCAGAAATGGAATTTCGAGGTTTTTGTGGAAAAGGGGCACAATTACCAGTTTTGGGAATATAATTGCAGTTCTGGGAACGAAAAAGACCAAACTGAACTTCTTTTCAGACCTTAGTGCAGAATTAAAACTAAAACCGGGATTTTTTACAGAGTTTAGCGGGGAATTGGAATAAATACCTGTTTACGGGAAATGAAACGTGTTTAAACAGGCGCTGGTTATGACAGAAGAACCCTGAAATACTCGGCTTCAATTCTCTTCAGCAAGGTAACGGTCAGCAAGCGTTAATAGTTGGTTTTTGAATTTTGTTGCATGGAAGACTAGCTAGCGCACGGAACAATGAAAATGACGCAGACGCAATTTGTTTTATTTACAAAGTCAAAAGGGTGGCGGGGAACAATGAAAATGACCCGAAAAAGATTAGGGCGAATTTGATAAGAAATTCGCGTCACAACTCTCCCTCCGTACGCCAGCCAACTTCGGACCCGAAAAAGATTAGGGCGAAATTCATTTGGTTTTCGCGTCACAAAATTGGCCGACGTCAGCAGGCTATTTTGGAACGCGAATTTGGTTTGAATTATGGTTTATCGCCGTTTGAAGTCCGGCAGGCTCGACTTAAGAGAACCGGGGTCGTGAACACTGTTCAAATATAAAAATCCCGCTTAATAAAGAGACAAGATTGTTGTGCTTTCGGAACCTGACCCGAGGATTGGACATGAGTTAACAAACAAAAGGATAGTGGAACCAGACTTGCACCTGTGGTCAAGCCCTGTACCAAAACCACGAGCAGAATCACAAAAGCAGGTTTCCCATATCGCATCGCTTTTGCAGAGTAGGCGGTATTTCCTATTCGCGAGCGATTCCATAGGGAAAGCGACACGTGGCGAAGTGACCCCCGGAAAACCACCGTTTAACCCGCACCATCGCACGTTAAAGCCCGATGTTGGAAGCCTAGCGAAATTGCCAAGATTCGTTGATTTGGAGAAGAGCCATCGGACGGTGGTCGCACGTTGAACTTGCCCGGAGGTTAACTAAGGTGTGCGGAGGATAGCCAGGTATGATACGAGTGTTTGATTGGTTATTGATATATATAGGTGGGGCCGGAGTATAATGAAATTGTTTAATTAAATGATTGGCGGATAATTAGCATAAGTCTGGAGCGTGATTGTTGTAAGGCTGGGTGGTGAAATATAAAGCCGAAAGTTCATTACAAGTTATTTATTTAAAAAGAAACGTGGAGTATAAATACAAAGTGTTGAAAGTTAAACATTGGTTATAAGGCTTGGAGATAATATAAAGTTGGGAATATAAATTAAAGTCCAACCATTGTGGATGGTATTTATTTATCAAATTCTATGAATTTGATAAATAAACCCGAAGAAAGAAGAAGTCAATGAAGACCCAGGCTGGAGGAAAAGAACGGGGTAAACCAGGGGAAAATGCTGACAGAGCGATTGTAGACACACCGGCTCTCCTTAGGGGTCCAATTTCAGTTTTGTTGCGTCACACGATGATCTCTCTTCTCTGGCATTTACTTGTATTGAAGATCACTATTCTAGGAATAAGGAGTTATTTTCTCCAAAAATAACCCTAGCCAAACATTGACAATGCATCAAAGATATATTTCTATGCTACATAAGTACATATGTTCTACTTCTAAATCATGTCTTGGAAGTGGTTGTTTTGCTGGAAATTATTCACCAGTTGGTTTCATACCAAAGTCTTTTTCACATTTTCGGCATCCAATACATGAAAAAGATAATGGTTTAAAACAACATAAATATTTGAAATTTTGCAAGAATTGTCTGGCACACTTTGAATATGAATTTTGAAGTCAAGTGCATGATGCTATATAGGATCAAGTGTCATTTTCAATACCAAATGTTTCACAAGAAACTTCTCAACATGCTACCCTGCAGTAAGGATTAAATGACAATATTGCATCAACTATTTCCATAATAAAAGTGCACCTCGGCCATAAGACTAAACAACTACAAATGTTGTAGATCTAACAAGACCACACAATCAAATGTATTCAACAAGGCCAATACTGTATGAAAAATGAAAAGGAGTTTGCAACCAAAAATACCTTAGGCAACTAATTCAATTAGATACACCAAACCATCAGCAAAAAGGAAAACCGGCCTACTTGGCCTCAATATTTTCAACTGGGTCCTCTAATTCAACCAATAAAAAGGCCAAAACCATAGCATTGAGATACATTTCATTACACTGTCAATAACAATAAAATTTGACTCGGCCATAACCCTTTCCTTTTAGACCACTGGGTAACAAATATGTTTCCTTTCACCTTTGAGTTTTCAAATTATGCCTACCAAATCTAAGACATTTAAGAGGGGGAACTAATACAACGTTAAAAAGAAAACCAGAGCACACATCTAAAATAACAACCCTCCATGAAAAATTAAAATAACACATTAAAATCGAATATAAGTGGACAAGGAAAGATCCACCGCAGTGAAGTTTCACGTGCGGGGGACCTTCCTTTAAACATAATTTTTTCTCTGACCTGCAATTTTTTTGTCACTGAGCCATCCTTGTTGAAGTACAACTCCTTTTCCATAGCTCTTGTATTAACTACCTTCTCTCTGTCGCGTAATCTCAGAGTCCCTCTTCTGCTTGAGCAATTAAAGGAAATGGGTGAAAAAACTGAAAGAGAAGACAATTGTCTACCATAATTATCAAACATTGCACCCAACTTCTTCCCCTTTCCATTGTTACCCAATGAGGTAGATGTGGCAATTGTTGTCATACTGCCCAAAGCAGAGGCCATCTTCTCTTATCCTGAATATATAATTACAAGATCTTCATATTAGTATGAACCTTAAAAAAACATGACTCCCATTGCTAAAAACCACTTTTAAGTTGTAACAGGCAAACTAAACAACTATCGCAACTTTTGGCAACTTCTGGAGCATTAAGAGAGAAACAACCAAAGAGAAATACAACCACCATCCTCATTTTAATGAGACCGGACTATATATTTGCATTAAGATAATAGAAAGAAATCACGACTATATTAAGGCCACCACAAAACAATCTTTAACCAGTGTCTCTCGCAGCCTTCAAGTTGCCATGCTAGAGGTTGCATATTTTTAATTTAAATTCTAGACCTCTCGTGCCCATATATGAATGCATCCAATGAGATATCTACATCAAATGCTCCTTTATATCCCCAAAAACAAATTCCCTACTACAAGAGCACCAGTATTGATGGATCACCCCACACCATCCCACCCACTAGAAACGGTGAAAAAGGAAACCTGAGAAAACTTCTGAAATATCTCAAGATGACTATATTGGTGGTTCGTATGAATCAACCAACCATTCAGAACATGCTCATCAATCCAAACCATGAGTATTGTGTGACAATATTCAAGCAGGCACTGAATCGGATTTTTGAAGCTATGTTAGAGAAACCCTAAACTCTCACTGAAAATAGGTGAAATGTGACACCACTCAGGGATTGACATGTGCCAATTGGTACAAGTGGTAGACAATTGGCAAGCTCAAACAACGAGGTGATGCAGGAATGACATGAGGGAGAAAATATCAGAAAAGCCCCAAATCTGGAGAACTAAAGCTCATCACCAACCTGAGATTGACAACTTTACATGATGTAACCTATGAAATCGTAAATGGAGAAAGCATAGTAACAATAAAGTAACCTATGTAACAATAAAGTCGGATTCATCTTGGGAGTGGTAATGGGAGAAATCATAGTGAACAATAGGAAACATGCAGAGTTTCTTACAATCAAATAGATGAAAAAACACATACAAAAAACCTAGATAATAATCATGAACAAGCTTAATATTGAATTATGAACTGTAAAGGAACTTACAAAATGTGACATTACGAACTGGTCAAGCGCACAAGCAAAAATATCCTGGACATGACCTTGGTTGACAAGTTGTATTGCTCATGATGTAAGAGGATTTGTACCTGCACTGCCAAGTCAATCAAAATCCATCATTATCTATACAATAAATACAAGTAATTGATGTAGTATTTTTTACTCTAAGATGAATTCTTATGATAATGTTAGAACATATGTTGAAAATGTCAAAACATACCTGAATAAGCTCCTCTTCATTTCAAGAACAATTTATTGGAGTCGCATGAACTTGGAACAAGCCTCCCACGATCTGAAAGAGTAGCAACTAAGTCAACAGTGACTTTTTTGTTGCTACACTGGATCGAGGGTGGTTTGCTCCAAGATCAAATCGCTCCAATAAATTATTCTCTACTAAACAGGGCCAACCACGTGAAGGTGGAAGCTATTATGGCCCCTCCCCGCCCCCCTCACATCACTCTCAATTCCCCAATACCCAATCTATATTTCATTTTTTACTTTCATGAGCATAAAAAAAAATATTCAATAACTAATAAAAAAACAATTCAACAAAAAGTACGCAAGGAAACATTGCGATTAATGCTTGACATAAAAATAGTATGATAAATGAGTTTTTTATATAACGCAAAAAACGTTCCAAGTATGGTAACGTTTGTCTTATAATAATACAATATTTTACATTGTCAAATTTTCTTTTTCTTCTTCCTATTTTTAGAGCTCCTAATTACATCATCAATATCATCGTGCTCTGCTCCTGTTTCGTGCCTTTCAACCCGCACTGCTGACCTAGTTGCGTATTCACGATGTCTGGGCTCATCTAGTGACGGGGCATCGCCTACAAAAACAGATAATATTAAATTTTAATTGTCAGTTTTTAAATATAATTGAACTAGTTCGGTAATATTAATAAAAAAAATTGCAATGAGATTATTTACCTGGTGCACCAGTTGTCACCGCTGACCTAGTTGCGTAGTCACGATGTCTGGTCTCATCTAGTGACAGGGCATTGCCTACAAAAACAGATAATATTAAATTTTAATTGTCAGTTTTTAAATATCATTGAACTAGTTCGGTAATATTAATAAAAAAAAAATTGCAATGAGATTATTTACCTGGTGCACCAGTTGTCGCCGTTGGGACTGTTGCCCTGTCTTCCTCTCTGGTGGTAAGATCCTCAAGGGAAACATTCTCTGTCATATAAACAAAAAACGTTATAAGAACAACCATCAAGGTATAATTAGAAAAAATTATAAGTGGAAATTAATTACCGTCACGGCCCTCACTGATAGCAGCATTGTCGGCCTGGTCCCCACTACAATGATCAGGTTGCACGAGAGGATCATCTACATCTGGCTCTAAAACTGGGTTATTTGCCTCGTCGGTAGTGCTGCTCCCTTGATTTAAACAAAGTTGTTAGACATTAAATTTATGGATGAAAACAAACATATTGAAAGGTTAATGTTTTACCTTATCAGGCATTCTAGATCTTGGGACCTGCCCCAAGCTTATGCGACGTTCAACTACGGCTTGATAGCCGAAATGGAAAGCGATATTTTTATCTTCCTCTGTTGTTTCTGTTTTGAAGTCATCACCCTACATTACATATGTCTGTGTATTTTTAATCATATTTGATAGGATTACAAAAGCGTTGGAAGGCGATACAATTAATTATAAGATGTTTAGCTACTTAATTACAATTCTTGCGACCAATTTCAAGTAGCCGCCCTGGCCTAGCTTGTGATGGCCCTTTTTTTCAATCCTAGCTTTGGTTGCCTTTGAGGTGTCAGGAAACCTAGCATCAAAAGATTAAAGTCAGATATGACGTAGCACACTTTTATTTTAGACATAGAGAAAATTGAAGCTATTGAATTAAAGTTGTAATTTACCTTGCGGGTCCAGTTGGTATTTTTCCTTCTTTCTTTGCCCTTTTCTCTTTTCCGTCATGGATGAGTGCTCTCCACTCACTCTCTGGAACTATGAGAGGACGCTCATATCTAGGGTTAAATTTCAATTGCGTCCTATAGGTGTCCCTGGTATATTTCAAATATTTGCCGGCTACCCGAGCCACCACTGTTCTGTCAAATATGCCGACCCCAAAAAGGGTTTCTAGATAATCTAGAAGTTCTTTTTTCAGGTTGGAACTTTGGGAATTCCACCCTGTGCGTATGGTTGGGCCAAAAATTACCAACGCATGGCTCTCCAGATACCTGTAGAACTCATTGTTTCCTACACAGAAAAAAAATAAAAATAAAAAAAGGATATTATCATTAATTTAAAAATAAAAATCGTGATAAATATGTTTTAGATAAAGTACATGAAATAGTTAAAATATTAAAATTTACCTGGGAGTTGTACATGCTTTATAGGGACACCTTCATCATTCACCAACAACGTGCCATTAATGGTCCCTATGGAGCTGACACGTGTAGCTCCAGGAAACGCAATAATGTAGTTGGCCATATCAGCCTCATCATTGCCAACACATTCAGCGGTTGGCTGGGTGTCTGCTTGGGCAGGGTGTGTTTCTTGGCTAGCACCTAAAGGAGTAGAAGGTGTATGAGAGGGTTGTTGGGAAATCTCTTGCCCTTGTGTCCCACTACCACCAACACCGGGTTCAGCAAATGCCAGAAAACGCTACACACAAAAGAACTTTTTGTTAGTTTAGTCAATGTAAAAATTAAAAATCAAACTATCACAATTCATCTCATGCAGAACAAAAAAAATATCCTTTTGAATTTTTATTATTACCTAATATCTTTCTAGCTGGCTCATAAGTTGTTTTATCTTCTCTTTTGTTTCAGGTGTTTGAGACGCGTCTATCAAAGTATTAAATTCCGACCTTGCATTTCGTGCCTTTTTTCGCAACAAGAACACTGGAGATAGGGATGGAGAAAGCTCTTCCTCAAAGAGGGAATCATCAGGCGTACCATGGCTAGGTGTCTGCATATTTGAACAAAATTAATATTATTTCAATTATGTAAATAACAAAAATACCTGAAGATAGAGCAATGCTGGCACTTTACATGTTCTTCCGCTGGCCTCTTTCTGCGATCATCCCGTCTCTGGGTTGTTCCTGCACTGCTCTCATCAGTCTGCCACATTGCAATAAAATTATAAATGTAAAAACTTGAAAACAATATCTAACTTAAAAACACAAAATGAAAACTGAAATAATATCTAATAAGACACCGGATGACAAAGTTAGAGTTTCAAATATGCCTTGCATTGAATTCAGTCCTGGAAACATGTCATTTTACATTAAGGCACCCAAACAAGAGATGAGTTGACAATGAAGACCTTATTGAATATATTGTTGGAGCAACTTCTAGTAAACTTGTTGTGAAGACCTTGAGGACATTTTTGGAGCAACATTGTTGAAGCTGATGGTATAGCATTGTTGGAGACGATCTTGAAGGGCCTTGAAGTGAAGCTTTTGGAGAAACTATTGAAAAATCCTTAGAGAATTTAAGTAAGGAACTTTCTATCTTCCATCACCTTTTTCCTTTCAATATCCTTTAAACGATTTTGTTGATATTTAATGTTTGAAATCACGTTATAATTCCTTGATTATATGTGTTTGGGGACTAGAATAATTTCACACTAAACCATGCAAACTTAAAAGTAACTTAACAAATCCATAAAGTAATAATAATCATAATTCCTAATTTCCTATTATACGATATGATGCAAATTATTCAAACATGAAGCAATGAAGACATGCAATGTCTGAATTTCAAGATTGATGAACCAATACAAGAAGTTAGAAACTACAACTTTGATTCAATACTCTGTGTCCTAACTCCATGAAGGAATCTAGTTTGTAGTACAGAACATGCATCATGTATTATCAATTCTTAATTGACAACAACTAAAGGTCATCTACATCATCAATTCCTTCCCATTTTGTGTTTTTATGTTATATTCCTTATAAAAGTGTCAAATTTCTCTCAAAGTAAGCAACCATTGAATAAAATAAAAAATAGTTGAGATATGATTGAGAAATGGTCATTTATTTCTTAAAAGGATCTTCACGATTTCGTTGGTTGTTTTTCATCTCAAGAAACAAGAAATGACCTAAGAAACTATCGTGTTGTAATATAAGAAACAACACGGTGCAATGGCCATTTTCAAAGCCAAATGATGTCCATTGAGGACATGGCCTTTATTTGGTTCCTGTTTCATAGGAGTTTCGGGTATAAATGGAACTTTTTTGTACCATTTCCAGTAGTAAAAAGGGAAAACCCTCTTTTTGCATGGGAAATAATTTACCTTTCCTTTTTCAAGATAATCTAAATCACAAAAAATATGAACTATACTGCACACATTCTTGGATAATGTGAAAGGCAGCATACTGAATATTAATAAGTATGATGCACATATAATACTTTGAACACTGAATATTTTGTAAAGAAATGCAATTTATTCATTTAATAGGTTTTAAAGTGAGCAGTCATTGTCCTTCACAATTTAATAAGTCATTTTTCAGTAAAATTTAAATCTAGATTTAAGGGATGAAGATAATAGAGGGTATTGAATCTTGATTCTTAACATTGTGTTTAACTTGAATAACTCAAATGATTATAAATATCAGTGGATGAGTTCTTTTTCAAGTATGTCACTCAAAACTCTTATGTCAAAGCATTGTATGATGGCTAGCATTTGCTTATTTCCCTTTCTTCAGTTCAATGTAAAAATTATATTAATATATTGGAGCACGAATGATAACTACAATTGTTTGCTCTGCAGTATATCCAGCCCCAAGATTATGAAAAGTTTTCTCAAGTGGAGCTATTTGGTTAGGTTGTAGGGTCAACCCTCTATAGGAGGAAGGGCCTGCAGTAAGAACTTACCATTTTGCAAGAGCTGAGGGCCACCAGTTGTTCTGCAAGAGCCGAGGCGAATGTTGCTCGCAAGAGCCGAGGGCGAATGATGTTCGCAAGAGCCGAAGTAATGTTGTTCTCGAAGAGCTTTAGGTAATGCGCGTGTGATATCAGACGTTAATGTAGCACACATGTACATTTGAACACTAATAGATTTTTGTAGTTGAAATGTAATGCTTGTTTTCATTTAAATGTAGGGTTTTTAAAGAAGGGAGAAATAATGGCTGCCAAATTAATAAGCGTTTCTTTGGGAAAAATTTAAATCTTGTATTGGGTGATGAAGATAATAGAGGGTATTGAATTTTGACTCTTGACATCTACAGAGAACCCTGCAGCCTAACACAATCCAATGGAATTGACCAAAAAAACCCAAATAGAGTCAACCCTACTATAGACATACCGTGTAAGAACTACCATTTTGAAGAGTTTGAGAAGAATGTCGTTTCCTGAAGAGCCGAGGGATGGAACGAGGGAAGTAAGAATGTTGGTGTAGAAAAATTGTGTTCAAGAGCCGAGGGCTGAACGCCCAGGCTAAATGCCGAGGGCACCTGTTCGTCCAAGAGCTGAGGGCGAATGTTGAGGGAAAATTCTCTTCTGCAAGAGCTGAGGGCGAATGTTGTTCTGCAAGAGCGGAGGGCGGATGCGCACGTGATATCAGACGTTAATATAGCTATTGCGACGGATACGAAACAATAAAATCATTTTTATGTAGCGTGCATACAAGTTTCGTTTTTGTATTTTAGCACGCATATAAGTGTCGTTATACCGACGGCGGAAAAGGTGTCACTATTGCAACGAAGGCCTCCAAACGTCGCAATTACGACACTTAGACATTGTGTCGCACTTGTAGTCGTCGCAATAGCGACGCGTTGGGCCATAGTGTCGCCAGTGCGACGTCTTCCTCCAAACGTCGCAATGGCGACACTTTTCTAAGTGTCGGTATTACGACACCTTTCTATAAACGTCGGTATAGCGACGGATTCGGGCGGGATGGAAAAAATTGGGGAAATTTCCGACATTTGGTCAAAAGCGTCGGAACCAAGTGTCGGAATTTCCGCCAAATGTAGTAGGGCCAACACACACTTATGGCTTATCCCAAGAAACTCAACCCTTCTTTCATATCCATTGTTTTGGGAACTTGTGCATTTAAGGAATTAAACTCACATTCCTAAAAGTATGAACAATTCAATTCCTTCCATGGGTGGAATTTCTTCCTCAATGTCTTTAAACTCCATCTCCATAATCCTAGAAGCCTCCACCATTAGTTTCCACTACCTTTATCTACAAATTACAACAACTCTAAACTGAAAATTAAATGTTGTGCCACACTCCTATTCTTGGTCCATATTCTAGTGAGGGATAAAAAGTATGATATTCCACCACTACTTCTAGATGTTGTTATAATTGTACTTCTCCTCCTTCTTTCCTTGTAGTCTTTTCAAGTGCGATAGAAACTGTGAACTAGAGGGGTTTTACGCAAACATCCAGTTGGGTGCACTTGATAGCCAACTTTGATTAGCACACCATTCCTCTAGTTGTACTCAACTTTTGTCATCATCCAATTGAATACTAAGGCTACGGATCCCTTTTGATGAAAAAATTTACATTCGAACCTCGTATTCATTCAAAACAAGCCCCTTTTTAACTTTGTGGTCCCCGTTAGAGGGACCACCTTAACACCGCTTTTCTAGTTGTGCGCGCAACTCTTCCACATAGGTAGTGTTGGTCTAAATTATCTGGTGCAACTATGTTCTTCTCTTTAAAATGTCTCTCGAAGTGATCTTCATTGACTTCTCGCAAAGCCTTAAAGTGAAGTAGAGACACCAAGCATTCGATAAATACTCCTTTTTCACCCAAATATTATTCTAATACACTGTGCTTTCTAAAATTCCATTAATGCCTTACATTGCATCATTCCGAGAATCACACTTCTTCTTGCCTCATATCTTCAGTTATCCGTGGCCTCTCATCCTTAATATTCCATAATTGTGTAGTCCCATCTCACTTCATATTCTCTACTCTCACTTGACTTACATTCTCTATTCTCTTTGGCATCCTGCACTTCCTCATATTCTCAAACCTCCACCGCCGCTTACAGGAACTTATGAGTCATTTTTTTTGCACAAATTATCCCCTCTCAGGGTTTTATAATGATATTGATGCACTTCTAATTCCCTACAACATCATGATCCTGACCTAATGCAGGGGCATCCATAATTTTCATTGACCGAGAGGTCAAAATCATTTACTGGAGGATTTGGTTCCTCAATGAGTGGTTTGTTAGGTTAGGATTTATTTTAGATTTCCATGTAATTATTTAAATTAGAAAATTTGTTTCAGTGGTTGTAAATTTGTTTCATTTTCCCTAAATTGGTCCTTAGATCCTACATTCATGGATTTGGATTGACTTATTATGTAATATTTATATTTCCTTTGATTTAATAAAATAGAGCAGTGAGTGAGTGTGTGTACGAGAGATATTAATTTTATTCAAACCATGACAATCTTCGCGATCGCATTTTTCGATCGCATCGACTTATATATATATATATATATATATATATATATATATATATATATATATATATATATATATATATATATAGAGAGAGAGAGAGAGAGAGAGAGAGAGAGAGAGACCCGAGAATATTAACTATGTGTCCTGCGTGGAGTGCTTACCCCCACAACCTTTGCAAACATTTTTCCTAGTGTGTTAGGACATGAAGATCGGGTTGGAGATATTATATGGAGTTTTAAGAAGGCCATTGTTAATTGTGGTATTTATAGAAAATTTCGCATAGGCCTGATCCTAAGCCATAGAAAGGGCTGTAGAGGTCCCGCTATAGAAAAAGTGGAATTGGAAAAAAATATTTAGCCATAAATCACATAGATTTGGCCATCCTTCTGACTCCTGCCTCTATTAATATCTTCCTCTACGATCCTTTTAAGGGATTTCAATCCCAAAGGGCTTGAAGTAAGTGAAGATTCTGGGAATTTTATTTTTATTGGGACCAAGTCCCAAAATTTATGAGTTATATTTACATTAATTTGTATCAAAGTAGACCCTGCATCTACTTCGAGAACATAAGAAATAATTTCACCCATAGTTTATGAAGGCATTAGATGAGGCGCTGTAAGAGGAGAAACTAAAAGACTCATTACTAATAGAGAGGCATTGCAGACAATGCAACGATATGAGGCAACAATGGTTGAGATGGATTCTGGTTTGTAGAGAGAACCAAAGGTAGGAGATGTGAGTATAGAAGAGGATGAAACTTCAAAAGAAGAAGCAACGGGAGAACCAATATAAGCTAAAGTGTTGAAAGTAGTTTTGGGATATGCTATGAAGCCCAAACCATATCTGTCTTATTATACATGTAGCATGAATCCAAAGGAGCTTATTTATTGGATCACAAAGATGGATAAATTCTTTGAATATGAAGAAATGGATGAGGAGAAGAAGGTTCAGTTAAGTGTAACTAAGTTAAAGGGTCATGTAGCTCTCTAGTGGGATGATGTACAAGTAAAGAGAAGGAGAAATAACAAGTAGAAGATTAAATGTTGGGACAAAATGGTGGCGAAACTCAAAGGTAAGTTTTTGCTGAAATATGACCAGCTGAACTTGTTAAGGAGTTATTGAAGCCTCGAAAATCGCTGCTACAACATTGGGGAATAACCACCCGATATGGAGCGTAAAGCAGCTCCTTTTCCGTTTGGAGTAGTGGCTCCGACTGGTTAAATTAGGTCCAGTTACCTTTTCCCAAACTCCGATTACTTAAAATATAACTTTCATTCATTAACGGAGAAGAGATATCATATCAGATCTCTTTGCTGATTAGGCAAGAGAGTTGATCCTTAAGCTGATATGGGGCTCAACCAAGCCACGACTAAGTTATGTCTTACAATTAGCCTAACTATTCTAACCTAACTGATTTTATATTATTGAATTACTGTTAATTGTAAATCCTAAATGCTAAAATAACACACTGTTAATGCTACACTATTGTTAAAGTCTTTATGTTAAGTATTCAAGTATTCCTATTTATCTCATATATCAAATCTAAACTAATATATCCTATGTTATTATGTTAATTATGTTGGGAAAAATACTGAGAGGGGGGGGGGGGGTGAATCAGTATTTAGAGCCGACTGAAAATTGTTAGTTTTCCTTTCTCTTAAAACCATATGTTACATTACTGCATCCAACTTGTATGTCCAGAGATCTTATTATGTCTTTACTTAGATCATTAGATCATTCATAAGCAGTAAGCATGAACATAAATAATAGAACAAACCATCAAACATAAGCAACACATATGAACACCATGATTTAAGGTGGAAACCCAATTCGGGAGAAAACCACTGCTGATGTAATCTCTGTCTTCAATATTTATTATAGAGAAAACTTCTTACAATATATTTTGGTGTAGACTTATACCAGCACACAGGCACCCACCTGCAGAAGGCTACAGCCTTCTCTCGTTTACCAGCCTCTCCTGGAAGGGAGCTACGACCCCCTGCTCTCATTTACCAGCCTCTCCTGGAAGGGAGCTACTACCCCCTGCTCTCGTTTACCAGCTACCACTGGAAGGGAGCTACAACCCCCTCACTGAAGGCTTTGACCCTCAGCACCACTGCGGACCACGTTTCATCAATTTTCAAACTGGATCCAATAGCTTCCACACAACATGCATTGCAGGCCACCAGATTTATTCATTTTCTTCAGTAAACTAGCACCAGTTCTTCATGATTTCATCAGTCAATCAAACCAGAGATTCATCATCGTCAGATCATTATATCCATGAGTGCATCATAGATTCAGATTTATCAATTAAGAACAGAGTTCTTCCATGCAGATATTCCTTAGAGAAATTTATTCATTCACCACCCTTACGCATGCATACGTTCTTCATGATTTTGTCAGTCGATTAAACCAGGAATTAATCATCATCTGATCTAGAGATCTTGATCAATCATCATATTCACAGGTGCACCATAGATTCAGATATATCAGAGTTTTTCATACAGATATCTCTAAAGGAGATTCATTTTATTATCAACCCTTTCGCATGCACACCTCGTTCTCTATTTCTCTGCTCCTTATATAGTTTTTCCTTTAGTAAAACCACGAGTCAAAACCAAGAACCGCTAATGGTATTCCTGGACGGGGTCAAAATAGATAATCCAACGTATTAAAAATCGAGCCAATCCAAATTGAAACCCCAACCTTCGTTCTTCCATGCACGAATCGTCCCAAAGGTAGTCTTTTATCTCTGCCATATAATATTATTTCAATTTGGGGGCTTCCTTCACACTTCATAACAAAATGTTCGAATTTTATAACTATAACCCCAATGGTTAATAAATCTGCAAATCTTAACCATGACCAATGCATTTGTATGCATGGGCCCCAGTGTTAATGGTCATATCCATCCGACGGTTGTTATCCCGTTGCGCCACGTCATTTGATCGGACGGATATCGCTCGGTGAAGGTGCGCGAACAATAACGCGCGATGGCCTACCGTACTTTGGTTAATCTTCATGCATCTTCCTCATACGATCATCGTCCAATGGCTTCCCTCCAGATCAATGGCGCACAAAAATATCGCTGGGCATCCTGGATCGAACAATAATGCGCGAAGGCGCGCAGTGACAAGCGATTTTCTGAAGTCATACAGGGACGCGTATCGCCCGTTCTATGGAATCAGAGCCAACCTCTTGAATACCGCTCAACCCACAAAAGCGGTGCGATATGGGCAATTCGCTTCCGCAAATCCACTCGCGATTTTTAAACAGTGATCAACCGTCCAATCAAATTCCCACTCCGTACTCCAGGTTCCGTTTGCGACTATATATGAACTCTGCCCTTCATGTGCAATAAATTAACAAATATCGCTTGGTTCCATATGAATTATATATAAACTTTGGACCTTTGTGAAATATGTAATGCGCTATATATGCTTTTATGTTCCAGCTTTAGAGTATCCTCCAACGGGGTAGGCGATTCTCGGAATTTATTTATATATATATATATGATGCCCGGCTGGGTAATGATTCCCGGAATAAGGTTTTATATATACATACATTGCCGCTGTTTGTTTAACTGATCTTTAAGAATAGCGTCAATTCCTTTGTAAATGATTCAGCACTACATTTCTTAAGTTCAAATCTTTTGTACCCAACCTTCGGAATATTATAATATACACTTGCCCTGTAGGACCCATATCCTTATATCATCGCATCGCATCGCATATTCGTTACACTGCCTCTCTGTTTCTTCGCTGATTGCGATATGCGATCTCATTGCATCGCACATACAAATATCCCATCGCATCGCAGATCAATCACATACTCTACCTCTCTATTTCTTTCGCCAATTGCAATGTGCGATCTCATCACATCGCACATACAAATATCGCATCGCATCGCAGATCAATCGCATACTCTGCCTCTCTGTTTCTTTCGCCGATTGCGATGTGCGATCTCATCGCATCGCACATACAAATATCGCATCGCATCTTCATTACACTGCTTTTTCTGCTGACCTTTGTTCTCTGCCACTATTTTCTCTGATGTCTCTGCTGCCTTTCCTGATCTCCAATCAACTAACCCTTCTAAAACTACCTCAGCTTCATATTTCATTTGCTCTTTTCTTTGTCGCTGTTTCAAGTGCTCCTCTTTTGGCATTGATGGAGATACATCACACTTACATCTTTAACACATAGGTTGCTTATCATAGACAACTTATCAAGTAGGTTTCCATCAAGGACAACTTCATCAAGTAGGTTGCCATCAACTTTATCAAGTAGGTTGCCATCAATGACAACACTCTGCATCATATTGCCAACAAATTAACTAACTATACTATATAAATAAATATACCTTAAACTATACTAATACTAAATTATAATAATATTACTATACTATAATATTATTAATATAGTTCTAACAATAAAACTAAATATTTGATCTAGTTTATAATATATATATGATAAAATATAAAACAAATGTTAATTAAACTAAGTGATGTTATTATTATTATAAGGAAAACATTTATTAGGATCTAGTTAAATGCACTATTATAATTCTAATTACATTAGACTATTATTAAATGTTAAATATTAATTAATAATTAATATGCTAAAAGCTAACTTTAAGAAACCTATGATAACCTATAAAATGAATTAAATAATGTTATTTTTATTATGAAAAGTAAATATTAAAAATGAATTAGTAATTAGTATGCTAAAGCTAACTCTAAAAAGAAAGAAGAAAATATGAATTCTAATGTTAAAAATAAATGGAATATTATACACTATATTACATTAGTCTTTATGATTGATTTTTTAAATGTTTTAGATAAAGATTAAAATCAATCATAAAGAATTGACTAATATAAGCGCTGAATTGTATCACTGAGAACAAAAAATGTTTGCTTTTTATGTAGATTTCATTTAAAGATACAAAATTAAATCTAAGACGAAAATCCTATCTCGGACTAAGATGGAATAGTCCTCTCTTAATCCGAGAGAAAATTAAATAAAAACAGAAGAAAGACAGGTTAATGATTAAATTCACTATATAATTTCCATTAATTAAAAGAAAAAAATCATATTAATTAATGGGATAAAAGAAAAGTACATTTGCGAATTAAATATAAGAAATTATTATTTAATCGGAAATATATTTCAGTGAATTTGTTCTAAATAAAATAGGGGAAAAGACTGGTTTTATGATCGAATTCACTATGTAGTTTCTATTAATTAAAAGAAGAAATTCATATTAATTAATGGAATAAAAGTAAAATACATTTACGAATTAAATATAAGAAATTATTATTTAATCGGAAATATATTTCAGTGAATTCGATATTGATCCGATCTCATTCTGCCTCTTGGAGATAGCTCCTGCAAAGCTTCAAATCATATTAAAATTGAACCAACAGAAATGTTAAGTATCAATAAAAATATATTTTAGAGTAGAAATCGAAATCAATTACAAAACTTGGACACAAATAAAAATTCAGCATTCAGGTAGAAATACTTATAAATGGAAATTCAAAATCAATGCCAAAGCTTTGCTTACAAAATATGCAGTCATTAAGAATTTGAGACCTATGTTTTTATTACATGCAGAAATGCTAAGCAATATTACAAAGGCCAAAAACTATTTTACAATCTTTATAATCACCTCCTCTACACAAAACATAAATGCCAAAAGTGCAAATTGAATGATAGAAAAGAATCCCCTATGCTGGATCGCGACCCTTCCTCCTCCTAACCTGTAGAGTCTCCTTCAAACTGTTAAAAAACTGATTTAAAAAAAAATTCTCACCCTTACGTATGTATTTCTCATGGCTTTATATAAGGCTGCCTTTCAATTTCTGTTTGCCAAAAATCTGCATTTCGTTGAGCCCAAAACTGAGATAAGGGATTCGAATCCTTATCTCCATTCATATCCTTATGTATAGGGATAAAAATCCCCAGCGCTGGAATTAATTATCAAAACCTAAAAAAAACTTTGGATATTACTAAAACCTCTGGCGGTCAGCATTACCGCACGCATTGGCGTGTAAACAGGTGCTTTGGCGGCTTTGGTTTTTCCTTTGCTGTTAAGGCGTGACACATCACATTCAGTTGGCGGTCCCTGCGGTGATAAACGATGGTTCAACACATCTTTCGATGCGGCTTACCAAACAACGATAAATTCAAATATTTCTGCAGCGGTCTTTGTTTGTTTGTTGCGTTTAAAGCCTAACACATTGCATGTGATCTCGATCTGCGGTGATTTTCATACCTGCCACATTTACAATACGACTAGATTTTAAACATTAGCAAACGTGGTTTTAACAAAATAAAATGCGGTGGTTTTTTAATCAATATAAATATTGCCGCTGTGGTATAACGTTAAGAGCATTTACACCGGTTATAATGAAATTAAAATCTACAGTCACATTTTTATCTTAAAAGTATCGAGTTCAAATCCAAATCTTTCAGGAACTGAAAATATTCCATCCAGTTTAAATTTGAACTTAAATATTTCGTAAACCATAAAAATTCCAAGGCTCGTGGGACCTGTCATTAATAAGGGGTGTATAGAGAAACTTTAGCATGTGAAATAGGATGTAGTGTCATCATCAGGATTTAACACCTCCAAAGCCATTGAACGAAAAAACTAAGCGCATGGAATTTAATGATCCTTATGTAATATATTACCTCCATGCCTCAAAATCTCATTTAAATTACATTGCCACCATAAACGTATGCCTCAAAATCTCATTTGAGATAATAATGTGCTTGTATTATGGTTTCTGTCGATGATTTTATTTGAATGTTTTGACCCACTTTTATTATATATTAGTTTTAGATCCGATATTTAGAATATAGATCTAACTTTATTTGTGCTTTTTATTTTTTTAATATATAATTCACAAGCGAGTTTTAAATAAGGTTTTTAATGTATTTAACCCACTTGATTTTATTATATAATAGTTTTTTAGATTTTTTATATATGTTTTGTTTTGTATTTTTTTTTTTAAGTTTTATTTTGTTTGTTTTATTTTATTATTTAATATACTCACAATTTTATATTTACAATATTTAAAAAAAATAAAATGTTTTTTTTTTTTTAATTTTTGTTTTTTGTTTTTTTGGATTTTGATGTTTTAAATAAAGAAAAATATAATTAATCTAATATTTTTACAATTTGTTAAAGTTATGAAATTATATTTATTTATGTACAAAAATGGATAAAATGATAAAATAATGATTCACTCTTTTATTAATGGATATGTCAAGCCAAGTGAAGGAGATAAACAATCAATGTGGAATGCGAAATGATGCACTAAGTCATGTGGAATAAATGCCAACCAGTGCGATCAAATGCCAAATGTGAGGTGATGTGACAACCAAAAGTTCCCCTTTGTCTTTAAAATTGACCAATATGAAAATGTTTCCATGAATGCGAAAGAAAGCAAGGGGGTGCCGAAAATAAAAAATCATCAATCATAATGATAAAATGCAAATATATGGAAAATATGATTAGAACCAATATGATTGCAAACTTCTGAGCCAAGTGAAAAATCAAGAATTTTCTAAAATTCATTCAAAGGAGAGAGTTAAAAAAATGAAGGGTCCCTATGATAAATATTCACAAATTATAAAAAATCTAAAATCAAACCAATGGGATAATAAAAAGGCCTTCAAACAAGTGCATTTCACAATGACTAACCCAAATGAGGTCAAAACGAATTAATATAGATCAATAAGAACAAATTGAACCCATTTAGGTCTTTCCTCATTTTCAAATTTCAATAGTAGTAATATCAAGTAATCGTTTAAAAGGGTCCCCATTTTCAATTTATAAATGAAAAATGGGGGAGTTGTATTTCTCTACAACAGGAGTATGAAAAACCTTAGGTAGAGGGCTATGACAATAAGATAGTACACAAAAAAATTCTATAAAGTGAACATCGGGGTTGGATATGTAGATGAGTCTACAAAATAAATAACATTGTATATATATGGGCTTAAATTACGCATACAAGATGAGATTAGTGTACTGTCACCTAAGACAGTAGAGGAGGAATAATAATTGGATTTAAAGGTTGAAGAAAAATGATGCAGGAGCATCTAGACTTAGCAAACAATGTGATTGTATGTTCACATGTTGTGGATAACATGAGGTGGATAAACATTGGTCATTAATATTTACTTAGTTTTAAATGAGATAAGTTAGTATGTTTGGGTTTGCTAAATTAATTAGGAATAAAATAGCAATTGGTTTCTCCCTGCAAGGAGATCAAGCCAAGTAGGATAAGAGCTTAGAAATCGGGTAGCATTTGTTTTTTAACGGTGGTTCAAACAGAAATATAATTAGAGACAATAAGGACCTCTTCAGTGATATATATATATATATATATATATATATATATATATATATATATATATATATATATATATAGGTGTGAAAAGGGGAGAGAGTGAAAAATAATCAAATAAGTGTGAAATTGGTGTGTGAGAGGAAAAAGCAGAGAGAGTAGAAATAATTGCAATAACTAGCCGACCAAGGGCTTGGCTCTATATTTTCATTATTATTAAAAATTATAAGTGTTTTATCTTTTCGATCGAACTCTCGGTTTTAAAGCATTTGTTTGATTTCCTTGCTGAATCACATATGTACTAATCGTACAGTAGGAAGGACAATTGGATTTCAAGGTGCAGCAAGGACCGTAGATCCAACACCGATCAATGATGAGAGATCACATTGCAGTTGGAAGAATTCACACATCGCATAAAATAATGTTTACAGTTAGGAATTTCGCAAGTTAAGCTATTCCAATTGCGACGTGAGGTGGATTGGCGAGGATATAACTTGGAACGTCGGATCCAGCAAAGGGCCAACGGTGGAGATCGTAGTGCATAGGAAGTGGCTTCACAGATCAAAATATTTAGAAGTTAAAGTTAAGGCCATTGCAAGGTAAACTAAATTGGTTATGATGGGAAGCGGACAAGACACACGTCGACACATCGCAACATCGAAAATTGCAGAAAATAAGTTTTAGCGTTAAAGTTAAATTGTAAATGTGGTGAAATGCGATCGACGGTGATTGGTCGGGAGTGTTTTGGGACCTCCGCTAAGTAGTTCTGTGTATATGGTTTGTTTGGGTTTATGTGTGTCTGTTAAAAAATCGTTGTTGGTTGCTTCGCATATGTGTGTTTGTGAATCTATAAAATATTGAAAGTCCGCTGCGAATAAAGAATCTATGAACCCATAAACTATACAGTTCAACGCGTATTCTGATATTTGTGAAACTATTCTGCATCATTTGGTATCAAAGCAGACTTGAGTTATATTCTTGAAGGTTGGAGCAAATATGCCACCTGGGAGAGGAGTTGGCATAGGTCAGGAAGGCTGGAAGCAAATGCAATTTTGCTAGATGAAATTTGAAATCTTCGTACAAGAATGGAGACACTAGAGGTTGCTCAGAGGAGAGCACCTGAGGAAGGAGATGTCAGTGCAGTAGAGCAAACTTATGAGGAAGAAGAAGCGACAGAAGACGAGGCAACTAAAGTTTTCAAGGTATTGGCAAAGGTTAGTGGAAAACCAAGAATGGAGATTCCTTCATATGAGGGGAACCTTAATGTGGACGAGCTGATGGATTGGATCAGCTCAATGGATAAGTATTTTGATTTGGAAGAGATCAAAGATAACAAGAAGGTCAAGTATGCAGCTACCAGGCTGAAGGGCCATGCATCTATCTAGTGGGATGAATTACAGACATTTAGAGTTAGAAAGGGAAAGTCTAAGATCAAGCAGTGGGATAAAATGATAAGGAAGTTGAAGAATACGTTTATGCCAAAGGACTATCAATTGAATTTGTTCAAGAAATTGCAGAATTTGAGGCAGAAAGGAATGACTGATAAGGAGTATACAGAGGAGTTCTACAAGATGAGCATTAGAGCATGACGTGTTGAATGTTAGGATCCTATAATAATAGGATTCATAATTTTTTAGTTGAATTTTATAGTCTTGTAAATATGTACATACCTTGCTTTCTGCAAGTTGTTTTCCCACTTTGAAAATAATGAAAAAATGAAAAGAGGGTAAAAGTCCTAAAAGAAAGATCAAAGGACTTAGAAAAAATAGACCCCAAAAACAAAAAAGAGATAAGAATAAGACATGAAAGTGAGCAAGTCAAAATGCCACTACTTTTACTTTACTACAAGAATAATGATTATGTTCAACTTGTTCAAAATGCCATAATCCATGATAAGTTAAATAGTTTAATCTTAACTTTTCATGCTTTGAATTTCGTGTTTTAGATAGAGAATAAAGATATGTCAAACAATTTAAACTTGACATATCAGTAGATATTTAGAGAATAAATGAGGAGCTCAACAGTTTAATCTGAGCCCTCCAATGAAATAAGGTTAGACTTAGATAGTTTTTATGCTTTGAAATAAAAATTAATTTAGGGTTGCAAGATTAAATGCACCCATGAAAATGAAGTAAAAAATGTTAGAAATAATGATGGGTAGGTAGAAAGCAGTTGTGCAAGACATGTAATAAAGCATCATCGGGCAATAATTACTAATTCCCCCTCTCCCACAATCATCCACTATTCTAAACCTTCAATTAAAGAGGATCAGAGCATTTCTTTGAAATTTTTTGGGAGCGGATCCAAGGCTCAATAACTGATTGGTTAAAAATACTGGATTCCCTACATAAAACCCATTTCATCAGCATATTCACCCTTTTCTAAGATTATGATCCCTTTTCCTAAGTAAAATACCCTTTTGCTTAGTAAAAGTAAAAACCCTACATAATTAATTTCATCTTCATTCAGAAACACTCAAAAACCTTCAAAATACATTTATCCTAAGTCTATGTGTAAAAATAAAAAAATGGGACAAACTATGCTTAAAGGCCTATTTTTACACTTTCTTAGTCTTAAATTATGTATTTTAATTCATTTCATATATTACACCTTTATTTCATATTAACTACAAACCTAAGTATTAAATCCTATATTATGTCCCTCCCGTATATATTATTAAATCCATTATATACAAATAACCCCCAAAACCCATTTATTTAAAGTTTAAACCTATGTTAAATTATCCCATGAGACGAAAATAAACCCGCCCCTTTTCCCATAAGCTTTAAACATATAAATATAAAAATATTCCACCCCTATGGTATTAAAACACTTGTCAAAAGGTTTAATTATCATATAATAAATACCCTTCCCGTATATTATTAAAACCTTTATATTTAAATAACCCCCAAAACCCACTATTTTAAAGTTAAAACCTATGTTATATATCCCATGTGATGAAATAAACCTGCCCTTTATTCCCATCAGTTTAAAACGTATGAAATAAAATAAATCCCAGCCCCTATGGTATTAAAACATTTGTCAAAAGGTTTATATACCATATAATTAACATACCCGCGCCATATCATTGAAACATATGTTAATATTTTAATTTAACACATATAAACTATATCCATCCGCCTATCATATAACCTAAGGTTTTAAATTTTTTAAATTTATATTTATAATGTTAAAAAACCTATCCCGCTGCATTGATAAACCCAGACCCACTTCAAAATCTCGAGCATATTCTAGATTAAATCTTGACCATTCGCATAAGTCCTTCCCAATCCAACGATCAATTTCCCATATCGCAAATAAAGTTGCGCAACCCTAACTATTTCATTTCTATGCAAAATATGTTGTTTTACCCTTTCCACTCTCCTCTACATGGCTTATGTTCATTGGATCACGTTCGATTCATTTGAAACCACTTACCACCTTAGACCCGCATGATAACCACTTGCGGTTTCTATCATGTGAAGCTACAAAATCGCTTATTTTCCTGATATGACTTCCATTTATTGCAAGCTAATTCAACCCTAATTTTCCTAATCAACCCCAAAAACACACCCTTCATCCCTTTTTGTGCACTCATCAACTATATTGGCTATTCCGACTCAGAGAAAGAAGCCTGTATATGATTTTTATGCCCAGAACTAGTGTAAAGACTATATTCACCGTTGAATATTGCTAAAAGCCCAACAAACTTCCAAAATATGCTAGGAACCCGTTAAAACGCCTCAGAGCCATTTTTCAAATACCTATACCTGCGTAAAACATGTATTCTTTGAGAAATTAAGCCTGTTATCAGTTCAAAAGAACCTTGATAGAGAAATAAATACAGTTAGAACTTAAATTTATCCAAGAAAGCCTATCAAAAAAGGTCCAAAAAAAGAGGCCAAACCTTGTCAATATTTTTACAAAACCCTGTTTTAGACTGCGCACAATTTTAATGGAAAATATTGAGTTTATCTAGTTTTTACAGACTATATAAAACTCTAATTAAAGCCCAGAGATCCTCTGAAGGTAGCCTGAACCTCTGTGCTTTATTTCAAATGATTTTTAGTCCAATTATCCATTGAAAAAACCCAAGAAACCCCTGTTTCTTGTTTTCTAACCAGTGAGAGTCTGAAATACATATGAAAGTAAAAACTTGAAGGAAAAATCCAAGACAAGAACCACATTCTGCCTATTTCAAATCCAAGAACCTCTGTCAAAATCCAAAAATGTTTATGTAAATTGTTTAATCTTATAGAAGTAATCATAAAGCCTAAAAATAGATTTTTTGTAGTCCTAAAAGCTTAAAAATGCCTAAATCTACTCCAGCTGCATCTTCCAAGACTTGCATCATTTTGAACCCTCTACAACCTCTTGTTGTACACATTGAGCACATTCCCTTAGTATATGTTGACTATAAAATACTATATTCTGGTGTTGAATTCAATTTATTAGACCTCCATTGCTGGAGCTATGAAAAGTCCTTAGATTAGGTGGAAAAAGTCCAAATTTGGGAATCAAAATTTCCCACATATGTTGTTCCAGTCACTCATTCATGCCCAGGGTTGATTAGGTTGTGTTAGAACTATTATATACCTAAACAAAGAGCAATAGTGAATGCAAACATAGAATTATTGTTTACAATTACCATTGTGTCCATAAATCAGATGTTACAACTCAAACATGGCCCTCAAGCAGTTTCTTTGTCCATAGAAGCACTTACCAAGTTTTACATTAGCCTTGATTTTCCCAAAAGATTCCATATCTTTCAAATTTTTATGCCTTTACATGTGGAAATTCCTCAAATCAATCCTCCATATTCTACTTCAATATTTCCAGAGGGGTCTAGGCATGTCATTTCCATGCTATCATTCATCCTAGGATACTTTACAGATGAGCATACTGATGAGTCCATCTTAGGGTTCCTATCTACTTTTACACCAGGATAGCCTCCCTCTGTAATTTTCAATTATGCTTAGTACATTGCTGATAATATCCATTATCAACTGACCAAGTTACCAACTGAAGGAGTGTTTAGGTACACATCATTTCTCTTCCATATGTTCTTATATTTTCAAGCAGATAAGTTCCCTATAACTCTACAGAAGCTTGATATAGAAGAAAAAACACTTTCAGTCATCTTCTGGATTTCATTGATTAGAAAAGAGTCCTTAGAATTTACTTTCACAAAGTTTACTGACAATTTTGTCCATCCATTGATCAATTTTTTCACGAACACTGGAAAACCAAGGATCAATGATGAAATGAAGAAAATCCTACAGCTATCTGAACAGACAAGGACGAGAGATTGGTATTTGTATGAAAAACACATAGAGATTAGAGTTTTTTGGTCTAATATGTTTCCCTATAAACTACCCAAATATGTATTAATAAGGGTTTTTTCCTTGGAATACATCAGGAAAATCTTAAATTTTGATTCAATCAACTTCCTAGCAGCAAAGAAGAAAACACATTTTAAGTTGAAAAATCAAGTGGGACCATTCATTTATAATCATAGAGATGCAGAGATAGAAGTAGGCAAACAATTATTAGAGTACAAATTTGAAGAAAGTTTCTCCTAGAATTATGATCCACAAGGAATATTGAGTAAAATGAGGGTTAAGTGTAAACTAACACCCTACATTCATGAGAAAAAAACGAGAGATTGAGAAGTATGTCAATAAGACTGAGTGGACAAAAAACACTTTAATAGATGTAGTAATGCAAGGTGATACTAGTCACACTTTACAAACTGTATATCAAACAGAGAAAGCCACCAAGAGAGTCAGAGAAGAAGAAACTTATGTTGCTGAAACCAATACTGAGACTAGGTTCAAGTTAAGATATAATAAAAAGCCCAAAACAGATCCAATGGGTAAAGATAAAGTAACTATTGAGGTTGAAGACACAGATGTCCCAGTAACAAACACAAATGCTGCTACAGCCATCAGAAATGAGTCAGTTGCAGAGAATCTGAATGAAGAACAGGTTGATAATTCAAATGTACAGTTGATAGAGAAACAACAGAACATGGAAGCATCATATTCACAGACAGCAGAGGAAAAGGATTTTGATATAAGAGAAAAATACACACAAATCAAGACAAAGAATGAAGAAATAAAAAATAATATTTACTCTCAATATTTGAAGCAAACACCAAGTGCATAAAACAGACTTTTATCTGCCTTTGATTACTCAAATAAAAATTTGACCATGTTAGTATTATAGCCTACAATGAAGACTCCAAAGACAGTTGCAGACTACAAAAAAGTTTATATAGAAGTACAAACAAAGAAAATTCATGCACTGGATCAAATAGAATTTCATAGATAGAGTTCACAGATGTTATATTCTACTATTACAACCAAAGCTATGAGTGTTCAAAAACTTCAGAACACAATCATAAACATGAAAGATCATATGAAGGTTGACAAAGCCTCATTATATGCTAAAGACCTAAGGATTAAGTCTTTAGAAGAGTTGGTTCTCCAAGCATGATATGATCCTGCAAATGTTAAAGCAGCAGAACAAATAGTGAAGAAAAAGAATGAAGACATTACAGCATTAAGGAAACATCTTAAACTGCCATCAACTGAACATCCTCAAGCTAAAGAAATAATACAAGAATAGACTTAGAAGGATGACATGATGAACTTAATCTTTCAGCTAATAGGACAAATCAAAGAAATGTAAATTCAGATGGACAAGCTTGTCCATGGAAAGGAAACTACAAAAGAACAGGAAGTTCCTTCAGTAATTCCTATGGTTACTATAGCTGTGCCTTCAACTCTAGCAGAAGAGTTGGCACCCAAAGAACCACTCGCTACTACAGTGCTAGTGACATCATCTACAACTTCAGCTACAGATTCATCTACTACAACAGCTCAAACTTCAGATGAGGCCAGTAAATTAGTAAAAGCCATGGAGGAAATGTCATTACAAACAAATGAGATTAACAAATTGAAGAAGATGATTGATAACCTTGAGGATACAAAGAAGTTAACTCAAATAAATGCTAAAACTCATGAGCAAAGAGCTAATAGGTTAAATGAAGAACTGAAGAAACTACATAAGGATTTGACCTTGAAGGAACCAATATCATATGTAAAAAACCATTTATGGAACAAAATCATTGAAGAAATCAATGATGTGTGGCCCTCAATTCAGGTAAACTTTGAACAGAGATTCAGAAAAGCAAAGATGAGCTAAGTAAGAAACCTAAGCAAGCCATAGAATTGATCAAGTTTCTCAACAACAAAAATAGGCAGGACTTGGAAGAAATACAAATCACTGATAGGACAGAGACAATCCTTGAAGTAAGGAAAGTCATCTCAAAGAAAAATCTAATGAAACAACTTGAAGAGAAATCCGAAAATATGAACATAGCCATAACCAAGTTTATGGTTAAATTTGAAAACTTGAGGCAAAGAAGTTTGCCTAATATTTTGGTCATTAATGACAAACTTATGCCACAGGAGGATTACAATAAGAAGATCAGAGAATATGCAAAAGAGCAGGTTGAAAATACAAGTGGACAAAGCATTCCAACAGGGAAGGCCTTACTCAGAAGTTTTGAAGATTTATTTTACTTGCAACATGAGATAAGACATTTGTTTGTCATAAAACCAATTTTTGTTAGATATACTGAGGCAGATGAGAATTTCAGGAGGCCGAAAAAGATTCAAATTCCAAATGAGGAAGCTTGGCAATCACTTACAAATTTACTGTGAAAGTAAAAAGTAGATAAGATGAAGAAAACAACTTGCTGATTTTTTAGAATTTATTACATCAGTAAAACAGTTTTTATGAAGTTAAAGAGTATCAAAGATTAAAGAGTATCAAATTAAAGGTAATTAGAGTGAAAGAGTATAAGATAAAGAGATTAGATTTCAAAACAGAATTGGAATATCTTGGCCAACAAAGAGGACACCAAGGCAACCAGCTGCACCTAATCCACAATTAGTTTCTATTTTATTTGGATAAATAGGAAATCTTGCTGATTTATTAAAGCACCTGTCTCTATTTTTTTGTAAAGATATTTCCATTTTCCTTAGATAATTCCTAGAAGCATTCTAGGATATTTTGTAAACAATATTGTATAAATACTTCATCTTTAGAAGTATTTTTGTGGTATAAATTGCTAAAGATTTCCATAGTCATTTTTGTTGGACTTGAAGGCTTTTGTGTTGCAAATTTCGAGTAGCAGACTGGATCATATCAACTAGCATCATATTTCAGGATTCATGTGATGAGCCATTGAAGTGAAGTAATTTCTACTTGTCATTGTTTATATTCTTTGTTTCATGCATCCATTATGTGTTCTAAATTTGAATGAATAAACAGGAGTATTATTTTAGGATTTGTTAAAAGCACCCTGTCTTTACTGTTTATCATTTCCATGTTTTCTGCTGATTTCCAGAGTAGGGAACCCTTAATTTCTCCCTCTTTTGTTTGACCTGTACCTACTACTTCCTTTTTTTTGATTAAATAACCCTTCATTGCTCTTTATCCCGATCATACCACTTCACCAAACAACCTTCCACGATCTTCAAAGACTTATCTATCTTGCCCTGAAAACATTTGTTAGAAAATTATATATTACGGAGCAATGCAACACATAAAATATGCAGAAAATACAAGAAAAAAAAACACATAAAACCAGAGAGACACAGCTATACGTGTTTCACCTAGTTTGGGCTACGTCCACCCCGAACAGCTAGTCCTTCCTTTCTATTATCCAGCAAAATGAAGAGACACAACCTACAGCAGATCCGCTGTAATATCCTCTGTTCTCTCTCATAGTCTCCCTCTCTGTTTCTCGCTCTGAGAATACACATAAAATACACAGCCGCAATAAAATACCCTCATAAAAGCGAGGGGTTGCCTTCTAGGGAAAAAAACCCTAAACTAAACATAACTTCTACCATCATATCATTTGCCTAATGAACGGACTAGATTGACTAGAAATTACTATACTTTTACAAGGAAAATTTACATCTTTTTTTAGCTTCGAGGGCGCTGCCCCCCCCTGGACCCCCCACGGCAGCGATTAATTTACGAGTGGCATTGCTGCCCCATTTAAGGTACAGGGGTCCAATGCTGTGATACAAAGTAAACAAGATAATCAGGCTCCACACCCAATAATCTCCCACTTGGAGATTGATTTTAGCAACTCCACCACTGCTTCATTTGCTGGACAATGACTCCTCTTTGGACCTGGCTATTTCTCATCTTCATTGTCATCCTTGAAGACCAATTGAAACTGAGCACGTTCTCAGTTTCTCCCTGGTTACGACTTTTGTTAGCATATCTGCAGGATTCTGGCTAGTGTGTAACTTTTCCAACTTCAACTCTCCATCTTCCAATACTGACCGTATGAAATGGTACTTGATATGTATGTGTTTAGTCCTAGAATGAAATGCTGAGTTCTTTGCAAGATGAATGGCACTTTGGCTATCACTGTATAGTGTGCCCATATCATGCTTCTTACCCAATTCATCCATAAACCTTTGTAACCAAATCATTTCTTTACTAGCCTCTGTAGTAGAAACGTACTCAGCTTCTGTTGTTGAAAGTGCAACAACACTTTGGATTTTTGAAACCCAAATGAAAACTGTTCCACCTAAAGTAAATACATATCCTGTAGTGCTCCTCCTTTTATCTCTGTCACCTGCCATATCTGCATCAACATATCCCTGTAGAGCAATGTTTGAACCACCAAAGCATAATGCTTGATTTGTGATACCTCTCAAATATCTGAGAATCCATTTTACTGCCATCCAATGTTCTTTTCTTGGATTGTTCATGTACCTGCTTACAACTCCCACTGCATGTGAAATATCAGGCCTTGTGCAGACCATTGCATACATTAAGCTTCCAACTGCTGATGCATATGGAACTTTAGACATATAATCCATGTCTTCTTAGGTCTTGGGGCACATCTCCTTACTAAGTTTGAAATGGCTAGCAAAAGGTGTACTAACTGGTTTTGCATTCTGCATATTAAATCTTTTCAACACCTTTTCTATGTACTCATTCTAAGACAGTGTTAACTTGCGATTTTTCCTGTCTCTAGTTATCCTCATACCAAGGATTTGTTTTGCAGCTCCCAAATCCTTCATTGCAAATGAATTTGCCAATTTTCTTTTGAGCACATTTAATTCCTGCATGTTAGACCCTGCAACAAGCATGTCATCTACATACAATAACAATATAATATAGCTGCCATCATTTTTCCTTTTTAGATAAACACAATGATCAGAGTGACATCTAGTATAACCTTGTTCAGACATAAACTTGTCAAATTTTAGATACCACTTCCTTGGAGCCTGTTTTAAGCCATAAAAGCTCTTCTTTAACCTACACACCAATTTTTCTTTCCCTTTTACCTCATATCCTTATGGTTGCTGCATATATATATCTTCCTCCAAATCTCCATGGAGAAATGTTGTCTTTACATCTAACTGTTCAAGATGTAAATCTTCCGCTGCTACAAGACTTAAGATAGTTCTGATTGAAGTCATCTAAAAAACAGGAGAAAATATTTCACCAAAATCAATACCTTTCTTCTGTGCAAACCCCTTCACGACAAGTCTAGCTTTATACCTCTGGTTTCCTCCATCTTCTTCCTTCAGCCTGTAAACCCATTTATTCTGCAATCTAGTTTTACCTGCAGGCAACCTGACTAAGTCCCAAGTCCGGTTATGCATTAAGGAGTCCATCTCTTCTTCCATGGCTAGCTCCCACTTCTTCCTGATTTCAACCTGCATTGCTTCTTCATAACATTCGGGTTCACTAGAATCAGTCAACAATAAATAGTATAATGAGGGAGAGTATCATTCAGGGGGTCTACTTATCTTGGTAGATCTTCTAACACCACTTTCAAGTGTTTGAAGTGCATGTTGCTGTTGTGGTGGTTGTTGCTGCTGTGGTTGTTGATTATTATTATTTTCAGGCACCTTTACTTTTTCAGTTATCTCATCAAGAACCGTGTATTCCTTGCTTTCTTTTTCCTGTTTCTTTTCCTGTAACTGATTCTTATACAAGACCTTTTCATTGAATATTACATCTCTGCTCCTAATGATTTTGTGATTTTCATAATCATATAAGCAATAACCAAAATCATTAACACAATATCCAATAAAGGTGCATTTTTTTGATTTTGCCTCAAGCTTTGTTCTATTTTCTTTATTAATATGGACAAAGGCCTCACAACCAAAAGGCTTTAAAAAAGAGTAGTTTACCTTTTTACTTGTCCATGCTTCCTCTGGAATACCACCATCCAAGGAACTTGAAGGCCCTCTGTTTATTAGATAAACAGAAGTATCTACAACATCTGCCCAAAATTGTAAAGGCAATCCTGCATGCAATCTCATGCACCTTGCACGCTCCATGATTGTTCTGTTCATCCTTTCTGACACACCATTTTCTTGTGGTGTTCTTGGAACTGTCTTCTCTCTACGAATTCCATGCTCTGAACAGTACCTATCAAACTCTTTGCTGCAATATTCACCTCCATTGTCTGATTTGAGACACTTCAATTTATTTCCTGTCTCAATCTCAACCAAAGCTTTCCATTTCTTGAAAGTATCAAATAAATTAGATTTATTTGAATACAATAAATCCAAGTTTTTCTAGTTGCATCATCGAGAAAAGTAACATAATAATGAGAGCCACCGAGAGATGATACCTGAGCAGGTCCCCATACATCTGTATGCACATGCTCTATTTTTTCGCTCTTCTTTTCTTTCCCAACTCTGAGAAATCTAACTCTCTTATGTTTTCCATAAATGCAATTCTCACAAAAATCCAAATCAACATTCTTCAAACCCGACAACAAATTTCTTGAGTGAAGAATCTTCATCCCCTTCTCACTCATGTGTTCGAGCCTATGATGCCATAATGCTGCATCTGCTCCTTTGGAAGTTAAAGCATTAACATAGTTAGAAATACCATTGCATAAATACAATGTACCAACCTTTTCTCCTTTTTCTATTACCAGGGCTCCTTTGGTGACCTTCCAAGTTTTATCTGTGAAAGTTGTCACACAACCTTCACCGCCTAACTGCCCTGTTGAAATCAGATTTTTCTTCAGATCTGGAACATGCCTTACCTCCTTTAGTAGCCATTGGTTTCCATTATGTTGTTTTACAAGAACCTAACCCATTCCAAAAATTTTACAGGGTTTATCATCACCCAAATGAACTTGTCCAAAATCTCCTTGAACATAGTCATGAAAATATTTCTTATCAGGTGTGGCATGGAATGAAGCCCCTAAATCTACAACCCAAGAATCAGTAACATTTTCGAAAGAAAGAATCAAAGCATATTGTAACACATCACCTGTCACATTTTCTTCATGATTGTTTTCTTGCTGTGTGTCTCCTTCTTTTCCCTTCCGAAATCTACAGTCTTTCTTTAGGTGTCCTTTCTTTCCGCATTTCCAGCACACTATCCCCGATCTGGACTTGGATCTACCTTTTCTTGATTTACTACGATATCCTGAGCTCTTTCCTCTTTCCATTCTCCTTCCCCTAGAATTTTCACTCAAATAAATACCCGATGTCTCACTGGAGCTTTTCCGTCGCATTTTCTCGCTAAGGATAGCACCGACAACATCATCAAACTTTAAAGTACTAGATCCAGAGACAGAGTTACTAATGGCCATAACTAAACCATTCCAGCTTTCTGGCAATGAGCACATAAATAACAAAGCTCTAACTTCATCATCAAAGTTTACCCCTACAGAACTTAACTGACTGGTAACTATATTAAAATCATTTAAATGATCTGCAATAGATCCACCTTCCGACATATTCATATTAAATAATCGTTTCATAAGAAATACCTTGTTTGAGGCCGAGGGTTTTTCATATAGTTTTTCCAACGTCTGCATCAAACCCTCTGTTGTTGTTTCATTCAAAATATTGAAGGTGACTAACGCCGCAAGGCATAACCGTACTGTTTCAAGTGCCTTTATATCGAGAATGTTCCATTCTGTGTCTGTCATGGCTGCCGGCTTCTTTGTTTTTCCGCTCAATGGTAGGTACAGATCTTTTTGATACAGATAATCTTCCATCTGCATCTTCCACAACCGGAAGTTTTTGCCATTAAATTTCTCAACCCTAAACTTACCATCTTCCACCATTGCTCCCACTCGAACCAGGAACCCTTCTTTCCTGCGAGTTTATCAACCAAATATACCTTTGGCTCTGATACCAGTTGTTAGAAAATTATATATTATGGAGCAATGAAACACATAAAATATGCGGAAAATACAAGGACACAAAACACATAAAACTAGAGAGACATAGATATACGTGGTTCACCCAGTTTGGGCTACGTCCACCCCGAACAACCAGTCCTTCCTTTATATTATCCAGCAAAATGAAGAGACGCAACCTACAACAGATCCACTGTAATATCCTCTGTTCTCTCTCACAGTCTCCCTCTTTGTTTCTCGCTTTGAGAATACACATAAAATACACAGCCGCCATACAATACCCTCATAAAAGCGAGGGGTTGCCTTCTAGGGAAAAAAACCCTAAACTAAACATAACTTCTACTGCCAGATAATTTGCCTAATGAACGACCCAGATTGACTAGAAATTACTATAATTTTACAAGGCAATTTTACATCTGTTTTTAGCTTTGGGGGCACTGCCCCCGAAACCCCCCTCCAGGGGGGGGGGGCTCCATAAATTCGTTGCCGCCCCCCCCTGGACCCCCCATGGCAGCGATTAATTTACGGGCAGCATTGCCGCCCCATTTAAGGTACAGGGGTCCAATGCTGTGATACAAAGTAAACAAGATAATCAGGCTCCACACCCAATAACATTTGACTTTTTGACCTTGATCCTAGTTCTGTCTGCTTGAATTTTGACTCCTTAGCCCAATGGATAATCAGATTTCCCACTATCCATATCATTAAGTGATTTTTCCCACCAAACCAAACCAAATCAAAACCAAATTGCACAATCATAACTAGCCTAATATCTTAAAATATAAACAAAGTTAAATCTTACAAAGAGAGCCCTCTCTGAACCCTAGGAAGGCTAGATCCTAGAGTTTAAATGTAGGTTTGTGGTTACCTTGGTGAGTTCTTTCTTTAACCTTGAGAAATTACTGAGTGATAACACTGAATATGATATGGAGAAAGTAGTGAGATACATTAATGGCTTAATGTGTGATATGCAGGATGAAATCAGTTTGTTGAGTCTGAAGACAATTGAATATGCTTACCAAGTAGCTTTGAAGGCGAAGGAGAAAATGTTGAAGAAGAAAAATAAGAGGAATAGAGGTAAAAGTCCAGCAAGAGGATGAGGAAATTTCAGAGCAAGATTTTAGCACTCTCGGAATGAAACAGGATGTTCAATTAGTAGACCCCCATAGAGAGGAGAATTTGGTAGAGGAATATTTTCACCTAGAGGCAGAGGCCGAGGAAGAGAGATTCGATGCTACACATGTGGAGAATGGGGGCATAGATCATGGGATTGTCCTCATAAAAAACCAACAAATCAGCAAAATGTGAATTTAGATGAAGCAAAGGACGAAAACCCTCAGGTCATGGGGAAAGAAGAACCACCTGAGGCATGAGAGCCTTTATTACTCAAAAGAGTATTTCTTAAAGCATAGAAGGAAACAAATGAGTCGGCGCAGAGGAATAGTCTATTTAGGACTATATGAAAATGTAAAGAAAAGTGCTACAAAGTTGTGATCGACAGTGGAAGCACTGCTAATCTTGTTTCCACAGAGATGGTTGAGAAATTGGGATTGAGTAAGGTGGTACACCCTACTCCTTACAGAGTCTCGTGGCTACAAAAGGGACATCAAATTTTGGTGACAGTACAGTGAAAATTAGAGATACAGATCGATGCCTACAAGGATGTCATATTGTGCAATGTGATGCCAATGGACATGTGATGCCAATGAACGTGTACCATGTATTGCTGGGAAGACCTTGGCAATTTGATAGAAAATCTATTCATGATGGAAAAAGGAATACCTACACCATAGAGAAGGATGGAAAGAAGTACACATTGCTACCTTTGAAGGATGAAGCAGATAAAGGAACAATTGAGAATAATTTTATGTTGATCAGTGGAAAGGAGTTGCTGCAAAAAGTAAAAAAGGAGAAAGAAATTCATTTTGCTGTTGTGGGTAAGCCCAAGGTAATTATGACGTCTACTAATTTAGACAATATACTTGTGGAAATTAAAGATATTTTAGATGATTATGCTAATATAGTTGTTGATGAATTACCAAGTAAATTGCCACCAATCAGAAGTATCATTCATCACATAGATTTAATACCTGGTGCAAGTTTACCCAACAAAGCAACATATAGAATGACCCCTCAGGAGAATGAAGCAGTTGGAAGATAGGTACAGGAGCTATTAGATAAATGACTAATCAAAGAAAGTCTTAGTCCATGTTTAGTACCAACCGTTCTTAGTCCAATGAAAGGAGGTGAGTGGCACATGTGTATTGATTCCAGATCCATAAACAAGATCATTATCAGGTATAGATTTCCATTACCACACATATATGATTTGATGGATGTTTTAGGTGGGTCAAAATATTTTACTAAAATAGATTTGAAGAGTGGATACCATCAAATAAGGATTAGAGAAGGTGATGAATGGAAGACTGATTTTAAGACCAATAGTGGATTGTATGAATGGTTAGTGATGCCTTTTGGGCTCACTAATGCACCAAGCACATTTATGAGACTAATGAATGAGGTTTTGAAAGAGTATGTAGGAAAGTTTGTGATAGTCTATCTTGATGACATTCTGATTTTCAGTTAGAGTAAGGAGGATAATCTAGAGCATGTCAATTTGGTGTTAAGTACTTTGCAAAAAGAGAAGTTGCTCATAAATTTGAAGAAGTGTAGTTTCATGCAGAAGGAGCTCATTTAATTAGGATTTATCGTCTTAGAAGAAGGCTTGAAGAGAGACCCAAAAAATATTCAGGTAATACTGGATTGGCAAAATCCGAGAAGTATATTTGAGGTAAGGAGTTTTCATGGTCTTGCAAGTTTTTACAGAAAGTTTATAAGAGGTTTTAGTCAGATCTGTGCACCAATAATTGAAACTATAAAGGAGAGAAACCAACCATTTAGATGGACAAAAGTAGCAAATCGGAAGTTCAAGTTGTTGAAGAAGAAGATCACTGAAAGACCTATTTTGGATTTGCCAAATTTTGATAAAACATTTCAAGTTGAGACTAATGTCAGTGGGATAGAAATTGGAGCTGTCTTGAGTTAAGAGCATAGACTAATAGCTTATTTCAGTGCAAATTTAAATGAGGCCAACAAGAAGTACTCATTCTATGATAAGGAATTCTATGCTATTGTGCATGCTTTAAAGAAATGGAGGCATTATTTGTTTCCCAAGGAATTTGTGTTGTATTCAGATAACCATGCATTCCAGTTCATAAAAAATCAGCCGAAGTTGAACCAAAAGCATGCAAACTGGTTGGATTTTTTTCATAGTTTTACCTTCGTAATCAAACATGAAAGTGGTAAGTCAAACAAAGTTGCTAATGCTTTAAGTAGAGTAAATTTGATTATGCATAAATTGAATATTGGCATTTTGGGGTTTGAGGAGATGATTGACATGTATGAGGAAGAAATAGAGTTCAAAGAAATATATGTAGCTGTTAAGAATCCATTGATTCATAATAGGAGCCAGTGATTAGATTACTTGATCCAAGGAGGATTTTTGTTCAAGAATAATAAGCTATGTATACCTAAGTGTTCCACGAGGGAGAATTTGATTAAGGAAAAACACAGTGGAGGATTGTCTAGACACTTTGGAAAGGATAAAACATTAAGTAAGTGCTTTTTATTATTGGCCAAAAATGCGAACTGATATCAAAAAGTTTGTTGAGAAGTGCAGGATTTGTCAACATGCCAAAGAAAGAAGCCAAAGCACTGGATTACATCAACCATTGCCAATACCTAATAGACCTTGGGCTGCTGTCAGCATGGATTTTGTTTTAGGATTGCCGAAGAATCAAAGAGGACATAATTATATCTATGTTGTTGTAGATATATTTTCCAAAATGGCACATTTTATTTCTTGAAGAAAACTAGTGATGCAACTCACATTGCTAATTTTTTTTTCTCTGAAGTTATAAGATTACATGGATTTCCTATGAGTATTGTTTCAGACAGGGATACAAATTTTGTAGGACACTTCTGGAGGACTCTATGGAAGAAGCTAGGTATAAAACTCAATTTCAGTTCAACCTATCATCCTCAAACAGATGTACAAACTGAAGTGGTGAAAAGGAGCTTGGGAAACATATTGAGTTTGGTTTACAAAAATCCAAAGAAATGGGACTTAGCCCTTGCTCAAGCTGAATTTTCCTACAATGGTACTCCTAATCGGAGTACTGGAATGGGTCCATTTCAGATTGTTTTTGGGATGCATCCAAGAGGGGTGTATGAACTTAGAGATTTGCGAAAACAAGAGACAAGGAGTGCTAAAGCTAAGGAATTTGTAGAACAGATATAGAAGTTGAGGAAAATGTCAAGTAGAGCTTACAAAAGAACACCCAAAAGTATAACCAAAGAGCTAATATGAAGAAGAATGAAAGGGAATTTCAAGTAGATGATTTAGTCATGGTTTACCTAAGGAAGGAAAGGTTTCCAGTTGGGACTTATAACAAATTAAAAAAGAAAAAGTTAGGACCATGTATAATTTTGAGGAAATTTTCATCTAATGCATATGAGATTGAATTACGAGAAGGAATTGGAATATCACCCATATTTAATTTTGCAGATTTGTACCTATACAAAGGAATAAAAGAAGAGCTACAAGAAGAATCTACAAAAGAGGAAGACCAAACTTTGAATTGGAAGGACCATATGCCAAAGACAGAAAGGAAATAAGTGGAAGACATTTTGGAGAAAAGAGTGGCAAAGAATACCAGAGGACAAACCTACTATCAATATCTAGTCAAATGGAAAGGACACCCTATGGAATATGCCAGTTGGATGACAGCACAAAAGTTACAGAAGTTTAGTACAGATCCTGAAGAATTGATGGATCAATCTTTTCTTCCTTGTGAATCTGATGCAGGAGCCTCCAAACTTAGCCAATAATGTGATTGTATGTTCACATGTTGTGGCTAAAATGAGGTGGATAAACATTGGTCATTAATATTTTACTTAGTTTTAAATGAGAGAATTTAGTTTGTTTGGGTTTGCTAAATTAATTAGGAATAAAATAGTAATTGGTTTCTCCCTGCGAGGAGATCAAGCTAAGTAGGATAAGAGCTTATAAATAGGGTAGCATTTGTTTATTAAGGGTCTTTCAAACAAAAATCTAATTAGAGACGAGAAGGACCGCTTCAGTGAGATATATATCTGTATGCATAGGTTTGAAAAGGGGAGAGTGTGAAAAAGAATGAAATAAGTGTGAAATGTTGGGTATGTGTTATATTCTTTCCATGACTAGTGACACGTGGGGGGTTGACAGGGGGGCGATAGCCCCCCCTGTTCGGGGTCCAGGGCAGCAGCCCTGGAAAATTTTTTTGGTCCTTATTTTTCAGTGGGCGAACCTGCCCATGGTTTTGTGCATGTGTTTGCACATGGTTTTGGGGCATGATGGTTTTCAACCCCTGGTATTTTGTAGATCCGATCAAGGGAACTACGATTATGTTATAATCCAGGGTTAATGGATTGGGGTGTATGTATGCTTCTACATGTATATATATGTGTTGTAGCACTAAAAGGAATATAATGAAAAATCAAGCTGGTCGTCCCGATTTGGGATCTAGGGGAAAATCTCTGTGTTTATCTGTTTTATGTTTTATGCTCTCGCTATTGTTTTTTTTTTGTTTTTAGAATTCGTTTGCAGATAATTTTTGTACACGGTTAAAACCTACATGAAATAGGTGTGCAAGAGGAGAGAGAAGAGAGAGCATAAATACTTGTAATAACCAGTCGACCAAGGGCTTGGCTCTGTATTTTCATTCTTATTAAAAATTCTAAGTGTTTTGTATTTTCGATCGGACTCTCTATTTTAAACCATCTGTTTGATTTTCCTATTGAATCACATATGTATTAATTGCACATTAGGAAGGACAATTGGATTTTCAGTTGCAGTAAGGACCGTAGAACCAACACCGATCAACGGTGAGAGATCACATCGCAGTCGGAAGACTTCACACATCGCACAAAATAATGTTTACAGTTAGGAATTTTGCAAGTTAAGCTATTCCACTTGCGATGCGAAGTGGATTGGCGGAGATATAACTTGGACCGTCGGGTCCAGCAAAGGGCTAAATATGGAGATTGTAGCGCATGAGAAGTGACTTTGCAGATCGAAATATTTGGAAGTTAAAATTAAGGCCTCCACAAGGTAAACTAAATTGGTTGCGATGCGAAGCGGAGAGGACACGCGTCGACACAACGCAACATCACAAATCACAAAAAATAAGTTTTAGCATTAAAGTTAAATTGTAAATGCGATGAAGTGCGATTGACAGTGATTGGTAGGGAGTGTTGTGGGACTGCCTGTAAGTAGTTCTGTATATATGGTTTGTTTGGGTTTATGTGTTTCTGTTAAAAAAGCGTTGTTGGTTTCTTGACGTATGTATGTTTTTGAATATGCAAAATATTGAAAGTCCACTGCGAATAAATAATCGATGGACCCATAAACTATACAGTTCCGCACGTATTCTGATATTTGTGTAGCTAGTCTACATCAAAAAAATTGCAAGGATGCAAGTTGGAAGATGTAAGAGTGTTCTTAGAGGAAGAGGACAACAAAAAAATAGAGGAAGATCTACAACATCAAGAGATGGTTCCAATGGTTCAACTTCACCAATACAACAAGAGGGAGAATTAAAAGGATGACGATCCTTTTCCAGAGGAAGAGGAAGACGCAAATGAGGAGAATTTTGTTGCTACAGATGTGACATAGCTTGGACACATGGTGTATGATTGTCTAGATAATAAAGAAACAAGTAAAATAAATGGTGTCATTTATCTTGTAGAGGAAGTGAAATATGTTAGGAAAAATACTGAGAGGGGGGGGAGGGGGTGAATAAGTATTTAGAGCTCACTGAAAACTTTTATTTTTTCTTTACAGAATTCTATACATGACTTTAATTAACCCAACTTGCGTATATACGTAGATATATTTAAGCAAACTTTCGTATGTCCAGATATATTAATATGCAGATAATTCTTTACTTAGATCAGTGCATCATTCATTCATAAGATGTTTAGTAAGCAGTAAGCATGTACAGTAAGAATATAATAAATCATCACATATAAGCAACACACATGAACACCAGGATTTAAGGTGGAAACCCAATTTGGGAGAAAACCACCGCTGCTATCATCTTTGCCTTCAATATTTATTATAAAGAAAACAACTTACAATCTTGTACTGGTAAAAACTCATACCAGCACGCAGGCACCCACCTGTAGAAGGCTGCAACCTTCTCTTGTTCTCTAGCTACTACTGGAAGGGAGCTATAACCCCCTCACTAAAGGCTCCAACCCTCAGCACCACTGCAGACAACGTTTCATCAATTTTCACACTGGATCCAACAGCTTCCACACAACACACCTTGTAGGCCTCTTTTCATCATATTTTCAAACTAGACCCACTCCACACATTTAAGCTCAAAAGAACATACATCAAACTGAAACTTATAACCCCATCAATTCATTCATTTAATCATCAACCAATCAACCAACAACTGATCTTTAATCATAATCAACCAACAACATAATTAGTATTCAAACAACCCAGATCTATATGAAGACATGATTGACAGACAACAGTAATACAACAAAACAGATCAGACATTTATCTCTGCACACTTCAGCAAAACCCTAGATTCCATACGCACTTTTACTTCACTGAACCCGCGTATATACGCACTTTCACAGAGACAAACCTGTGTATAGATCTACAACTATTTCATGACTGACGTTAGATTCCATACGCGCTTTTGCTGAAACTAACCTGCGTATATAAGCGCTTTTGCTGAGACAAACCTGCGTATAGATCTGCAACTTTTTTCAGGACTGTGCAGCTCTTCAGAATAAATAATTAGTTCAGATCTTACCCTTCACTTCAGTGAACATTCGCCAGATCACAGATATAAACATTCCATAAATAGATCTAGAAGATACATATTCATTTCAGGTCTAGAGATCCCGATCCATCATTTTATTCATAGGTGCATTATTAATTCAGATCTATCAATAAACTGTAACCCATTCCATGTAGATATACTTCAGAATGAAGTATTCATTCAATGCCCAGACACATGCACACCCTTTCACTATGATATTCTTCTCCTTATATAGTTTTAGCATTTATCAATACCATGAGCCAAAACCACACAACTTTCGATGGTATTCTTGGACATAATCAAATAGACAATACAATGCTCAATAATGTGGGCTAATACCATGGTAATTCCCCTTGGTATCATAATTTTAGAGCGCAAAAAGGCATACACGACTTGGAGTGTTCGTTTCTGCATGTATACATAAATTATCTTCATAAAAACTGCGTATATACTAATCCTGAAAGTATATGTAGTTTCCTTCACAAAAGTAGCGTATACATTGCATCCATACGCATGTTTCCTTCACAAAAGTAGCATATACATTAAGAAATACTTCCTGTTTCATTTCTGTGGCACTTACTGGAATTCCTTTCTCTGTCACATCTGAACAAACCTGTAGAAACATCATTTTTACATCTTTAACACATAGGTTGCTTATCAAAAGGCAACTCATCAAGTAGGTTTCCATCAAGGACAACTTCATCAAGTAGGTTGCCATCAAGGACAACATAATTGCATCATATTGCCAACAATCTCCCCCTTTGGACTTGATGGCAACCATGATGGTGTTTGATCACCACAAAAGATATGTATGTTAATCATAACCATATTCAAATACGAAGATGCTCTCCCTCTTTGACATCAAGGGAAAAGGGAAGATCAATACTAAAAGGTTTCATTTCCCTTGTAGAAAGAAGAGCTATGTAGATCTGATGTGCACTGGAATTACCATGCTCCCCCTGAGTTCATGTTGAATCTTCAGACATATTTTTCAATGAAGTTCATGACTCTATAACTCAACCTAGTATGACCTTTCCTATCACCAAGGACTCATACATACATCAATGATCCAACCAGGTGGAATTAAATATTTGACTCAACTTCCCAACCAAGTGGGTTTTAAAATTTTGAACAAGTCCTTAAATGACTGAATATAACAATTATACATCATAGGTCTCAATATGACCTTCTCATAAAATTACAGATATGACTTTTTATAACCAAGACCAAAGAATCTCAAACATGATATCATAACACAACAACCAATCAGAATGCCAACAATGCATCATTTTCCACAAGAAAAGTGCTCCCCCTTTGCTTGTGCATCCTGAACACCTTCAACAAGAAAATTATCAAAGCATCTTCACCAAGGAGAAAAATATCAGAGAATGATACAAAAACAATAGATATTACTCAATAACACCTCACTGTTCTAAAACGCTGACCCAGAGAATTTCTGTCAGCAAAACCCATACGTGGTTTTATGCACATAAACTCGCGTATATACGTGATTTTCCTTTATGAATCCCACATATCAAATTTAATCTTCAGAAATCAAGTAGATCTGATCTGAGAGGCAGAGACAACTCCTAGCTTCTGTCTGAGATATTTGAATGCTTCCCTAGGAAGAGGTTTAGTAAATATATCAACAACTTGTTCTTTGGAGGGAACATACTCCAATTTAACCTTTTTTTCAAGAACTTGTTCACATAAGAAGTGATACTTGATAGGAATGTGCTTGGTCTTGCAATGCATAACATGATTCTTTGAGATGCTAATGGAACTTGTATTATCACACAAAATGGATATGGGAGGTGAACATTTGATTTGAATGTCTTGTAAAGTTTGCATCATTCAAAGTAGTTGTGTGCAACATGATGCAGCAACCACATATTCTACTTCTGCTATAGCTAAGGCAATATAAATTTGTTTCTTGCTGAACCAAGATACTAATTGGGGCCCCATATAGAATGCACCACCACTAGTGCTTTTTCGATCATCAACATTTCCAGCCCAATCTGCATTTGTGTAAGCATGAAGAGTGAGATCAACATTCTTTGGATACCATAGACCAAAGTCTTGAGTCCCTTGTAGATATTTGAATATTCTTTTTACAGTCTGAAGGTGTGACTCTTTTGGATTAGCTTGGAATCGTCCAACAATCCCAACTGCATGCATAATGTCAGGTCTTGTTCCGGTTAGATAAAGCAGACTTCCAATCATGGATACGTATTCTAGTTGATTCATTGTGGGAGAATCATCATGAGAACTATGGTTACACCCAGTTACCATTAGTGTACTTATAGGTTTGGAGTCTTCCATCCCATACTTCTTCAGAATTTGTTGAAGGTATTTTTCTTGAGATAAAAATATGCCATCTATTGCTTGTTTACAAGCTAAGGAAAAATTTTAGTTCCCCAAGTAAAGACATTTCAAATTCTTGCTGCATAACATAAGAAAATTTCTGACTCATGGACTCTTCATTACTTCCAAAAATCATGTCATCAACATATACTACTACAATCAATAGTTTATCATTTTTTGTTTTTGTGTATAAGTTTCTATCAATAGATCCCTTTGAAAATCCTTGTTGATGAAGATATTTGTCAAGACGATAGTACCATGCTCTTGGAGCTTGTTTGAGACCATATAAAGCCTTTTTAATTTTGCAAACAAATTTTTCATCATTGCCCAAAATGAATCCTTTTGGTTGTTCTATATAAACTTCTTATTTTAGATCACCGTTGAGGAAAGAAGATTTAACATCCATTTGATAAACTTTGAATTGTTGAAAGCTTGAAAAGGCAAGAAACATTCTTATGGCTTCAAGTCTAGCTATAGGAACAAATGTTTCTTCAAAGTCTATACCTTCTTGTTGAGCATACCCTTTACAAACAAGTCTAGCTTTGTTTCTAATAACATCTCCATTTTCATTTAACTTGTTTTTGAATATCCATTTTGTTCCAATAACATTTTTATCATGAGGTCTTGGAACCAATTCCCAAGTATGATTCTTTTCAATTTGATCAAGTTGTTCATTCATGGCTTGAATCCAACATTCATCTTTTCTAGCTTGATTTACATTCTGTGGTTCAATAGTGGATAGAAATGGTAGATAGCTAGGAGATCCTACAAGATTTCTTCTTTTTTGGACACCTGATCCCTTTTCTCCCAAAATTTGAGATTCTAGATGATTCTTTTGAACATACCTGGATGGAGTCTTTTCAGATAGATCTTCTTATGTTGCTTCATTGGGTTCACCTTCTATATTGTTGCTATTTGATTGGGTTCACCTTCTATATTGTTGCTATTTGATGCAAGAAGATATACATCACCATCATCTTCATTTGTTGTTGGTATTTCCCCTTTTGGAGCTAAGAGAGACTCATCAATTACAACATCAATGCATTCAAGAATTTTCTGAAGTCTTTTATTGTAACAATTATATGCTTTAATTCTAGAAGAGTAACCAAGAAATATTCCTTCATTTTCTCTAGGTTCAAACTTACCAAGTTTTTCATCATTGTTCTTGATAAAACATTTTCTTCCAAAAACTCTAAAATTCTTTACAGTTGGAAGATTACCATACCAAATCTCATAAGGGGTTTTATCACTGTTCACACGAATATGAGCCTTGTTAAGAATATTTACGGCAGTATGTGCTGCTTCTCCCCAAAATGTATCAGGTGTTCCAGAATCATCAAGCATAGCTTGAGCCATATGTTGAAGTATTCTATTCAGTCTTTCTGCTACGCCATTTTGTTGTGGGGTACCACCTACAGAAAACTGTCTTTTTATGCCATGTTGTTCACAGAAGTCAAAGAATTCATCTGATATATATTCACCTCCTCGGTCAGATATAAGACATTTTATTTTTAGATCTAATTCATTCTCAACCAGGGCTTTGAAGATCTGAGATTTTTCAAATGCTTCATCTTTGTGTTTTAGCAACCCAATCCAACACATTATAGAGAAATCATCAATAAACATAATATAGTATTGTTCTCCACGGGGTGAATATTTCCTCATAGGTCCACATAGGTTGGTATGAATGAGTTCAAGAGGCTTACTTGATGATCCTTCTTTGGCATTGAATTGCACTCTGATTTGCTTATCGAATTGGCAAGATTTTCATATGGTACTTTCAGGTAGAGTAATGTTGGGAAGATCTCGAACAAATTTGAGTCTGCTAGATTTGCTGATTTGAGAGAAGCTCAAATGCCCCAATATTTTGTGCCATAATCAATTTTCTGAAGATTTATCCAAGTAACATTGTTCTTTACAACTTTTCAATACATACAAATTGCTTGGTGTTCTGGTTCCTTTTATTATTGTTTTTCCTGTGTCAAGTTCACGTACCACAGATTCTTTTGAGCTAAAGACAACTTCAGTTCCTTGACCACACATTTGAATTACACTTAATAAGTTATGTTTTAATCCATCCACATACATAACATTGTTAGCTTTCACCTTTTCCTTTAGAAAAATAGAACCTTTTCCCTTAATGACAGCAGGAGTATCATTTCCAAAAGTAACATTCTTTTCTCTTTCTAGAGCATTGTATGCAAGAAGTTTATTTCTGTCACATGTCATGTGTTTTGAGCATCCTCTATTAATGTACCATTGGTTTTCTTCTCCTTCTGAAAATAAATATATGCCACAGTTCTCAACCTATAAGTCCTTCTTTCTCCATACCTTGGAACTTGAAGGTATATGCTCTTTTGGCTAAAGTTTGTTCCTGCATTCAGATTATTCATGACCAAATTTATTGCAATAAGCACATTCAATTTCATTTTGAAGAGGAGAAAAGTTGTTATACATATTCTTCTTTATTCTAGTCTCAGTTATTTGCTTTCTTGCTTCTTTGGTCATGATGGGTTTGTATGCAACACATTGAACAACCTTATGACCAAAATTATGACATGAGAAACATTGTCCATTAAAGAAGAAATTTCTATGATCATGGAACCTTCTATTTGTGTTTACTTGTTGATTGGTATTTCTCTGAAAGATATTTATATTATTGTTCTTTGTATTAAGGTGGTCATGCTTTACCTGTAAAGTTTCTTTGTTCCCTTGCTGAGTGATAGAATGTTGTAGGCTGGCTGTAGCTGCATTTAGATAGTTTGGTGCTGAAGACTGAGAGGATTCTCCGACATATCCAAGACCTATTTTTAAAAGAGGAGAACGTTGTACGTTGATAATTTCATATAAGGTTTCAGATCCTTTAGCAAATCTAAGATTCAAAGTTTTCACTTTCTCAGTTTCTTTTCTTAGACTTACTATTTCACATTCTAATTTCTCATTGTGTTTCTCCTTTTCTACAAGCTGATTCTTTAGAGTTTCTATGGATATTTTGTTTTCTTCCAAACATATTTTGAGCTGATTGATTTCTTCAAGAAAATCATTTTATTCTAGGGCATCCATAAAGGTATCCTTAGCCTCACTAGAATCTTTTTCAAATGCCATGAGAAGTCTAACATCTTGATCAGATTCTCCTTCTTCACTATTTGATAACCCATCACTATCTTCATGAGTATAATAAATTTTTCTATTGATAAATCGATTCTTATTTCCTTTTGCTACTGCCTTTCCTTTTTCATGAATTTCCTTATGAGGACATTTTGCAGCATAATGACCAACTCTTCCATAAGAAAAACATTTAAAAGGAAGCTTACCTATGAACCTTCCAGTGCCAAGTTGTAGCTTCTTTACAAAATTTACCTCATCTTCTTCTGAAATATACCCTGATCCTTCTGTTTCATGTGCTTCTTTTCCTTTTGCAGCAACTCTAAAGACAACTTCTTTGACTTTAGATGGACCTCCTTTTCTCATTTCACAAGCAGTTAGAATACCATGAAGTTGAACAATAGTAAGAGTTTGTAGATCCTGCTTCTCTTCAATAGCAGACGCTTTTGACTCAAATTTGGAAGTTAGAGATCTTAAAACCGTTTCTACTAGAGTAGTGTCAGTTATGGTTTCACCCAAATTTCTCATACAATTTATAATATCATCTAGATGTAAAAAGAAACTGGCAATGCTCTCCTCATTATGCATCCTGAGATTTTCATATTGAATTCTGAGAGTTTGGAGTTTAGCACTTTTTACCTTTGTATCACCTTCATAGCTTAGAATGATTTTGTCCCATATCTCCTTTGCTGTATTCAACTGCATGACTTTGACAAATTTTGATTCAGTCAGACTCCCTAATAATGCATTGACCGCCTTTGCATTAGTTTCATAGTTCTTTCTTGTCATTGCATCTGTTGGAATTGAGGCTAGATAATGATAACCTCCTTCAACTATATTCTATACATCTGCTCCAAGAGACTGAAGATAGGATCTTTTCCTTGTCTTCCAGAAGATTAAATTGTTTCCGTTGAAGAGAGGAGGCCTGATAGATGTTGTCCCATCTTGATTTCTCATCTTGGCTGATCTTCCTTCTAGTGGCTAAGCTTCTTCAGAAGAATCTGCTCTAATACCAATTTTTAGGAAAAATACTGAGAGGGGGGGGTGAATGTTATTTAGATCTCACTGAAATTTTTTATTTTTTCTTTACAAAATTCTATACGCGACTTTAATTAACCCAACTCGCGTATATACGTGGATATCTTTAAGCAAACTTGTTTATGCCCAGATATCTTAATATGTAGATAATTCTTTACTTAGATCAGTGCATCATTCATTCATCAGATGTTTAGTAAGCAGTAAGCATGAGAAGTAAGAACAAAATAAATCATCACATATAAGAAACACACATGAACACAAGGATTTAAGGTGGAAACCCAATTCGGGAGAAAACCACTGTTGTTGTCGTCTCTGTCTTCAATATTTATTATAAAGAAATCTGCTTACAATATTGTATTGGCGCAGACTCATACCAACACGCAGACACCCACCTACAGAAGGCTGCAACCTTCTCTCGTTCTCCAGCTACTACTGAAAGGGAGCTATAACCCCCTCATTGAAAGCTCTAACTCTCAGCACCACTGCAGACCACATTTCATCAATTTTCACACTGGATCCAACAGCTTCCACAAAACACACCTTGTAGGCCTCTTTTCATCATATTTTTAGACTGGACCCACTCCACACATTTAAGCTCAAAGAACGAACATCAAACTGAAACTTATAATCCCATCAATTCATTCATTGAATCATCAACCAATCAGACAACAACTGATCTTTGTAGAAATTTGAATAATAGCTGAATTATTCACCGAGATTATCCTGATTACACACTATTTAAGCTTCATGCATAATACATAACCTCTTCTACAATTGATCATCAATTTGCGGAAATAGAAGCAGTCGCATGCGCACATTAAAAACATAATCAAGCACACATATAACACAATATGTAATGGGGAAAGCTTACAGCTGAAAACCCCCAACTATCTGTATATTATAATGATAGAGAACATGTAACAATACATAGCACAAAGCTCCTCACAGCTCTCAACACTATATCACATGCTACACACAAACTAGCTCAGATATGAACAAGTCACAAGTTCAAATCTCTTCCACCTGTCTGCCTGCCTCTACTGCGCAATCCAAGATGAATAATGATGAGATCCAAGTTCTAATCCCACTGGCTTGTACTGCGCAATCCTCATTGGCAATCTCAATCAATGTGTGTGCAAATCTCATGCACAATTATAGTCACAACTGATAGTAGACTCACCCTTTCACCCACCTCTAACACTGGTCTCCACTGAACTGTCCATGCATTGCAGTTAACTGATGTATTATTTAGTTGATTTATGAGTTAATAATTATTGAATTAATTAATAATTAATTCACACCACTCATCACTAGTGTATTTATCAGTTAGAATAAATACAACTAGTTCAACTAAGTTAAACCGAACACAACTCCACCAACTGTCTCATCAACTCCACCAAACTCTGCCACATGAGTTCTAACTGAAGTCAACCATGCAATAGCTCAACTAACCCTTAGGAAAAGCGTATTTGCTTCTGTCAGCTGCATGTGCCACATCCAAGCATCAAACTGAAGTGCTCCAAGAGGATAAGATAATGTTTATAGTCTAAATATTATTAAGGGTTAATAATATTTGACTGTTCTATTTTTAGCCCGGCAGTCTAAAAATAGAAACCACCCAATGTCTAAAAAATAGAGGTCCATCTATTTTTACCAACTCGACCAATCATCCATAAATAGCATCCTGCAACTCATAGACCATGATCCATATGTCTAAAAATAGACATAGTCTAAAAATAGAATTTGCGCCAAAAATAGCCTGCGGGCCCACTTAGTGAAGGCGACTTCATTTCACTAAGCTCCATCATCTTGTTGCATTTTCAACACTCCCTCTCAACAAGATATGGATTATCTGCAACCCCTATCCTGCCTCTATGATATTCGAATTTGCTCCTGGTGAGCGCCTTCGTCAAGATATTAGCATCCTGATCCTCCGTGGGAATGTATGAAAGTAACATGATTCTCCATTTGCACCTGATCTCTGCATTATGATGGTACACGATGTCGATGTGTTTGGATCTATCATGAAATGTTTGGATTAGTAGAGAGTTTAATGTAGCTCTGGTTATCACAATAAATCACATTAGGCTCAAGTGTGGCTGGCGAACAACCCGACCCAGGATCTTCCTCATCCATATAGCCTTGCATGTAGCCAAACTCGATGCCATATACTCGGCCTCTGCTGAACTGAGTGCCACGGATCTCTGCTTCCTGCTGTATCAAGAAACTGCTGTCGACCCGATACTGAAAATCCCTCCAGATGTTCTCTTTCTGTCCGTTGGGCTCCCTGCCCAATCTGCATCCGTGAAGCCACATAGCTTCACCTCATCCTCCTGTCTATACCACAATCCATATCCTGATGTGCCTCTGAGATAACGCAATACATGCTTTCCCGCCTTCCAGAAGAGCTTGGTAGGCTTAACCATAGCTTGTGAAAGATGGTTAACTGCATAGCATATATCGGGTCATGTATTGACCAGATACATAAGCGACCCCACCAACTGTCGATAAACAGTGGCATCCACTACCTCTGCTGAAGTAGCATCCTCCTTCCTCCGCACTCCAGACAGTATTCAACGGGCTTGTAGCCATGCATTGTTGAACTTCTCAGTATTTCTCGGCAGAACGAGGAAACAACCGAGTCCATCAACATGACGCAAATTTGTCAGGAAATAATGAAGGAGGCCCAAATCCTTCATCTCAAACTCCTTTGCAATATCTGCCTTGCATGAGTGTATCAACTGATCATCACCTGTTAGTATTAAATCATCAACATAAATTACAATGATTAAACACTTACCCTCCACCACAATATGGTACAGGTTTACATCTGCCTCACTCTTGCTGAAGCCAAGTCCAGTGAAATAGCTGTCGATCCGAGTGTACCAAGCATAGGGTGCTTATTTCAGCCCATACATCGCTCTTTCTTGAGCCTGCACACATGCGACTCACTGCTGAAGATATTGAAACCTTCGGGCTGCTCTATGTACACCTCCTCCTCAATGAATCCGTTGAGGAACATAGTATTCACATCCATCTGATGAATGTGCCACCCCATCTGCGCTGAGAGAGCAAGAATCCTTCGTATGGAAGAATACCTTGCGATAGGTGCAAAGGTATTCTCATAATCGATCCCCTCAATTTGTGAGAACCCTCGGGCAACAATTCTTTCCTTGTACTTCTCCACACTCTCGTCAGCCGCCTCCTTCACTTTGTAGATCCATCGCGAACCCACCACTGATTTCCCCTCTGGTTGCGGGACAATCTCCCATGCATTGTTTCTGACAATCGAATCATACTCTTCCACCATGGCATCTACCCATGCGGGTTCCTCCACAGCTTCCTCGAAAGAGGATAGCTCTGTCACGACACATTTTATCACAAGAGCCATGTATCCAGTGTACCGGTCCGGTGACTGTCTCTGTCTGCGCTATGCTGTAGGTGGTCCTACAACCTTCTCTGCATCTTGAGCCGTCATTTCAAACCACCCGTGATATTGCCTACGATATGGTTGGTACTGCATGGTGGTCTCTTCCACTCAGTGAACCTCATCTTGTGGCTGATCCACGTAAGCTATCTTAGGAACTAATAGCTCCTCATCTGCATGCAAGTGTGGCTCCCTCTCAAGCGAACACTTCATGGCTTTCTCCTCATGAAATTTGATATCCTGTCGCACAACAGTCTTCCGATTGTCTGGAAAATACACACAATAGCTGTGGGGTGTATCAGAGTACCCAAAAAATATCCCAACCTTTGCGGTCGGCTCCAAATTCTTCCTAGATTCCTTCGTCACATGAATGTAAACAAGTGAGCCAAAAATATTCAAATGAGAAATACCAGTCTTCTTACCAGAAAATGCCTCTTCGGGTGTACTCATGCCAAGTACTTTGTGAGGACAATGGTTTTGCACATAAACCGCAGTATTGCATGCCTCAACCCATAAGTGTATGGGAAGGCCCTGATCATGCAACATCACCCGTGCAGCACCCACGATTGTTCTATTCTTTCGCTCAGCGACCCCATTCTGCTGTGGGTTATGAGGCTCTATGAGCTCTCTTCGAATTCCTTTTGCGCTGTAAAAGTCCTTGAATTCGCCAAAGATGAATTCACCACCATTGTCGCTCCTAAGAGCCTTCACCTGCTTCCCCGATTCTTTCTCAACCAGTGCCTTGAACTCACAGAACTTTGAGTATGTCTTGCTCTTCTTCTGCATGAAGAAGATGCAACACTTCTGAGAAAAATCATCAACAAATATCACATAATACCCATGCTTTGCTGTTGAAGCTACTGAGAAAGGTCCACACACGTCTGTGTGAATTCTCTCAAGGATCATCGTGGTGCAACTATCCTTCTCGTGAAGGGTGGATTTCAAAAATTTTCCCCAGGTACATCCCTTACATCCTTGTTGCTGGGATTCCCATAGGTCCACCAGTAGAAATCTGCTGCAGTATCTTCAAAGCTCCATGGTGAAGGTGGCCCAATCTCCGGTGCCATAGCTCGCCATCATCCTGGCTCACCACTCCTTCTACCTTGCATGCCATTGCTACGCAACCATCTACCTGCAATTGATAAAGGTTCTTGACTCGAACCCCTATCTTCTGGGTTTCTCCAGTTGTCTTACTACGCAGGAAAGCCTTTCCCTTGCTGAAGACAACATCATATCCCTTGTCTTCTAACATCGCCACAGAGATAAGATTCTTCTTCAATCCTGGAACATGCATCACTTCCTTCAATACGAAGGGTTTACCAAACTCCCTCTCAAAGGAAATGGTACCGATACCGGTCGCACTGTATCTACCATCATCGCCCATCTCGATGTGCACTCCAAGATCTTTCTCATCCAGATCAGAAAACAAATCTCGATCTCCTGTCATGTGAAAATACGCACCACTGTCCAAGAACCAAACTGAACCCATCACACTTGATACCAAGCATGCAATCAACGAAAAATCCAGCTCAAACTGCGAGGCTAAGGCCTCTCCCGCTACAGATCCAGCAGCCTGCTTATTTTTCTTCTTCTGCGGACAATTTGTGGCATAATGTCTCTGCTAGTGACAGTGAAAGCACTTCACCTTGGACATGTCCTGCTTCTTGCCTTTCGCACCAGACTGAGAAGCTTTCTTGCTCTTCCCCTTCTTTGCTTTGGCAGCCAAAGCGCAATTTTCTTCATCAGATGCCTTTTATGAAGATCCATCCCTGTACTCTGCCTTATCTCCTCTTGCACAAGATCCGACCAAAGTCGCTCCCATCCTAGCAATTTCTCCCGACCATTGACAGCATCCTGATAGGAATGCCAACTCTTCGGAAGACCAAGGAGAGCCAAGCTCACCAAGTCCTCATCATCTACAGTCACCCCCACACTTCCCAGCTCATCCCTACATTGGATGAACTTCGTGAGGTACTTGGGCATACTGTCGCCTTTCTCCATATTTATGTTTCTAAGTTTATCCTTGAGCGCCAACTTCCTCTGGTCGCTCTTGCTTTGGAATAAATCTGTGAACGCTTTCCACATCAATTATGGAGAAGCTTTACCATGCAGGCTGGATACAATGTGATCCTTCATGCCCTCCAACAGAATCCTTCGACATTTTGCTGTCTTCTTTTGCCAAGCCTCAACTTGAGCAACATCAGTAGGCTTTGGGACTTCAGCATCTATGAACTCCTTCAGCCCATTTTCATCTAACACCACCTCCATCCTGTCCTTCCATGCAACATAATTCGAGCTGCCCTCAAGGGCATACTCCAATCGCAATCCGTTGAAAGACATTTTGACTTCGACACCAAGAAAACACAACTGCAAATTCGAATTCCACCAGCTCAAAACTCAACCACTTCTGATCTGTGAGAACAAATTATTTCTAGCACAGAGATCGACTGTAGGGGAATTTACTGGATATATCACCTTTCAAAGAAAGGATGGATCCAAAGGCTACCTGGCCCTCGTACAGACTCTGTCTACCGAAATAAAATGTAATCACTGTAATAGATCCGATGATCAATTTCGCTCCGATACCATGTAGAAATTTGAATAATAGATGAATTATTCATAGAGATTATCCTGATTACACACTATTTGAGCTTCATGCATAATACATAACCTCTTCTACAATTGATCATCAATTTGCGGAAATTAGAAGCAGTCGCATAAGCACATTAAAACATAATCAAGCACACATATAACACAGTATGTAATGGGGAAAGCTTACAGCTGAAAACCCCCAACTATCTGTATATTATAATGATAGAGAACATGTAAAAATCATAGTACAATACTCCTCACAAGTACTCAGTACTATCTCCAATAGTTACACACAAACTAGCTCAGATATGAACAAGTCACAGGTTCAAATCTCCTCCACAAGTCTGCCTGCCTCTACTGCGCAATCCAAGATGAATAATGATGAGATCCAAGTTCGAATCCCACTAGCTTGAACTTCGCAATCCTCATTAGCAATCTCAATCAATGTGTGTGCAAATCTCATGCACAGCCATAGTCACAACTGATAGTAGACTCACCCTTTCACCCACCTCTAACACTGGTCTCCACTGAACTGTCCATGCATTGCAATTAACTGATGTATTATTTAGTTGATTTATGAGTTAATAATTAGTGAATTAATTAATAATTAATTCACACCACTCATCACTAGTGTATTTATCAGTTAGACTAAATACAACTAGTTCAACTAAGTTAAACCGAACACAACTCCACCAACTGTTTCATCAACTCCACCAAACTCTGCCACATGAGTTCTAACTGAAGTCAACCATGCAATAGCTCAAATAACCCCTAGGAAAATCATATTTCCTTCTGTTAGCTGCATGTGCCACATCCAAGCATCAAACTAAAGTGCTACAAGAGGATAAGATAATGTTTATAGTCCAAATATTATTAAGGGCTAATAATATTCAACTGATCTATTTTTAGACTGGCAGTCTAAAAATATACTTCGCCCAATGTCTAAAAATAGAGGTCCATATATTTTTACCAACTTGACCAATCATCCATAAATAGCATTCTACAACTCATAGACCATGATCCATATGTCTAAACATAGACATAGTCTAAAAATAGACTTTGCGCCAAAAATAGCCTACGGGCCCACTTAGTGAAGGCGACTTCTTTTCACTAAGCTCCATCATCTTGTTGCATTTTCAACAATATTTAATCATAATCAACCAACAACAAAATCAGTATTCAAACAACCCAGATTTGTATGAAGACGTCATTGACAGACAATAGTAATACAACAAAACATGTCAGACATTTCTTTCTGCACACTTCAGCAAAACCCTAGATTCCATACGCACTTTTACTTCATTGACCCCACGTATATATGCACTTTCATAGAGACAAATCTGCGTATAGATTTGTAAATGTGTCAGGCCTGACCTTAGATTCTGTTGTGGACAGTTTTGTTACCCCTAGAGACAGTCTAGAGTTGCCATAGATCAGTGCCTAGGACATCTTAATATAGCAAGGAGCTCTTCATATAGCTTGGGTTGTCAATCCAAAAGCTCACTTACTATCTCTTGTTGAACAAGGAAATTAGATTAAAATGGGACCAATCTCTCTCAGAAGCTGATACAAAGATAGGAATAGCGTAGGGACATCATGCAAGACTCCAATACAAAGGCATCAGACAGTTAAGAGACATCTCACTGCAAAGAGGGCCAGTTCAAATAATATATCACAGAAATCAAATATCAGAAAGTGGATGCAGTGAAGAAATAATAAGAGAATATCAGTTGATATTAGATTGATACCTAGATATACAACAAAATCATGTATGGGCTTGCCAATTCAAGAATCCATACACAATCCTGGCATTTTAAAAGCACCCTCCTAAAACAACTGATATAGCAGAAAACATGGAAGAAGCGATCATGGAACAGTATATCATGACTAGGCCTATTTAAAGCGCTTGACTAACCCCAGTATGGGCATCAACGAGGATGAATCCTTACTCAAGATTAGTGAGCCACTCACATTCTAGAACATGATACAAGAAGATAAATAGTATGAAATGGGATATTGTATTAACACATAAGAGAAAATTACATACTATGAGATACCAAAGACCAGAATCCTCATTACAGTTATAACTCCTCCTCACTGAGACCCTACGGGCTCTGAACCTTCATACAGAAATATTGCAAAATGTATACACAAGCCTTTTCACTGCACAGTTTGCTGATAGAAATCTGGAACCCCTCTAATGTCTTATTTCTGGGTTTTTATAGAAAAGATAGAGAACCCTCGAGAAGGATGTAGATGGAGCACATTTAATGACTTAATTTGAACAGAATGGCAGAAACATTCGCGCCCACACTGTGAATGACTAAATATAAATGACTGTACTTTACAATCTGCCTTTAGAAATAAATGTTGGGAGATGAAAATCTCCTTATAAACAAGACACAAATAATAAAATATACAAATACTATGTACTTGGCTGAAGGAGGAAAATCCGCAGCGATGAAATCTTGAGGTTGCTTGCAAGAATAAAAGAACTGGGAAGAAGATCTCTCCAGAGACATGGCATAAGAGAAAATCTTCATGAACCATCAGTACTTTCCTGAGAAGAAAATTAGCTGAAATATAGTCTGTGGGGTATGATGTTTAATGTATTGTACCCTCGACTTGATCTTGAAAATCTTTGTTTTGATACCCTTGTCTTTTAACACTAGATACGGGCTCATAATCTTCAATGGGGTTGTTGAAATCTTTAATTCTCTGCTGATGTTCTTTGTAGGAACATTTATATCCCCATACGCTAACTGGCATCTTTAAATTGTCCTTGGAGAGTTCGAAAGATTTTAAATCCAGCTCCTGCGATGAATGTCTTATCATGGTGGGTTTCAGGACCTTTCTTCATAATGACAGATTCATTTGAATTGCCTTCTGAGATGCTCCGTCGCTGCAGCCAAGACTGTAAATCAAAACCTCTTACCGTTTGTTGAAACCCTGCAAGATCCACCAATATGTTAGAAAAACTAGGTATCAGGGTGATGGACGGGGAGGTGTCGACGATAATGGTGGTGAGAACAAGGTTGAATGACAAGAACGCACAGGATGGTGGAGAAAATACGATGGAAGCCTTTGATAATCAGTGGGAACGCAGGTTTTCCACGTAGAAAGGTTTGACCGGGGTGGCGAAATAAAACAATGAAAATGAATGAAACACACACATATATATACGGCAGGGGAAAATGACACGGACACACGGGAATATGACGCATGGATGTACGAAGGACAGGTGGCGAACTGATGTGGTTGTGGAGTCAATGGGTGGAGGAGAACAAGGCTTGGGCCATCGGATCTCGAAACCAAATCAACGGCTCGGAGATGCTGGGGTGACGCAATGGTGGGCCACAGGACACAACGGACATGAATTAACGGGCGGGCAGCTTTGGAGGATATCCGCCGTTGGATTAAGGTCGACAGATCCAACGACGCGGATGAGATCCGCTGCCCGGCCATTGTACAAACTTTAACGCACGAAAAAGTGGTTTTGGAATGCCGTACAAAAGACACGTGGCGCGTTTTCAATGGAATCGCTGCCCCCATGGTGAATATCGCCGACCCGTCCAAATCTGTATGGAATTAACCGCCGGTTTTCGGGCGCGGGGACCACTATCACTGCGTTGATTGCGGGCCGTAGATTTAACTGAGATCAAACGGTTGTAGGTGAGCCCCAAACATTTATCGTTAAGCCCCCTTTTCTTTTGGCATATGGATCTGCGCTCGGGTCATATGCGGATTAAAACGAAAGGGGCTAAGGCTTCAATAAAATTTAAAACGTGGGTTTTAACTTTGCACAATGTATTTTTGGGAAAAAAGGTGGTGACGAGCGTAACATGGAGGCTTTTGGCTACGAAAGATATTTTGAACAGATCTAAAGGGAGTTGGTGGCCAAAATTTAAATGGAGGGGGGGAATATATAAAACAGATTCCATACGCGCTTTTGCTGAAACTAACCTGCATATATACACGCTTTTGTTGAGACGAACCTGCCTATAGATACACAACTTTTTCAGGACTGCGCAGCTCTTCAGAATAAATAATCAGTTCAGATCTTACCCTTCACTTCAGCAAACATTCGCTAGATCACAGATCTAAATATTCCATAAACAGATCTAGAAGATACATAGTCATTTCAGGTCTAGAGATCCCGATCCATCATTTTATTCATAAGTGCATTATTAATTCAGATCTATCAATAAACTATAACCCATTCCATGCAGATATACTTCAGAGTGAAGTATTCATTCAATGCCCAGACACATGCACACCCTTTCACTATGATCTTTTTCTCCTTATATATTTTTAGCATTTATCAATACCATGAGCCAAAACCACACAACTTCCGATGGTATTCTTGTATGAAATCAAATAGACAATACAACGCTCAATGCTGTGGACTAATACCATGGTAATGCCCCTTGGTATCATAATTTTAGAGCACAAAAAGGCATACGTGACTTGGAGCATTCGTTTCCACGTGTATATGTAACTTCTCTTCATAAAAACTGCATATATACTAATCTTGAAAGTATACGCGGGTTGTCTTCACAAAAGTAGCGTATACATTGCATCCATATGCGGGTTTCCTTCACAAAAGTAGTGTATACATTGTGAAATAATTCCAGTTTCATTTCTGTGCCACTTAATTGAATTCCTTTCTCTATCACATCTGAACAGAACTGTAGAAACATAATTTTTACATCTTTAACACATAGGTTGCATATCAAAAGGCAACTCATCAAGTAGGTTTCCATCAAGGACAACTTCATCAAGTAGGTTTCCATCAAGGAAAACATATTTGCATCATATTGCCAACAAAATTAGAGGTTAGGAAGCTTAGAATGTGCCCGAAATAGGAAAGGCCTTGATGATGAAAAAGTCATTGATTAAGCAAAAGAAATAAGTTATTGATCTATTCCACAAAAGAACCTTATTCCGAAAGTTTTTCAAATATCAATGGAAGTGCTGTAATGTGATGATTAATAGTGGTAGTACTGATAACCTAGTGTCCATAAAGGTTTTATAAAATCTAAAGTTGAATAATAAAATTCATCCAATGCCCTATAAGGTATCTTGGGCGCAGAAAGGACATCAAATTTTAGTGAATGAGTAGTGTGAGTTAGGGCTTCAGAATTTCAGTTACAAGGATACAATTTTGTGCGATGTGATGTCGATGGACGTGTGTCATATTTCACTTTGTAGGTCATGACAATTTGATAGAGGAGTTCTACAAGATGGCAAGAAGAATAGCTATAAGTTTCAGAAGTATGGAATCAATCATACCTTTATTCCATTACAATAAGAAGGTAATTCTTAATCTAGTGATCCTAAATCTTTGTTGATGAGCGGGAATTTTTTTTTACAATAGTTTAAGGCACATGAGGTAAATTTTGCTATTATTTTCAAATCTAGAGTAGTTCTTACTTCCAGAATGCACTGCTATTTATGATTTTCCTTTATAGATTTAATAATTGTTGGAGGAACACCATGAAATTGTTGTGCATGATTTTCCAAGTGATCTACCACCTATAAGGAGTATTAGTCATCATATAGATATGATACTAAGAGAATTTTTTCCCAATAAAGTTTCTTATCGCATGACACCTAAGGAGAATGATGAAGTCAATAAGAAAGTGCAGGAGTTGTTAGATAAATGACTGATTTGAGAAAGTCTTATTCCATGTGTAGTGCCTACAATAGTGAGCCCAAAGAAGGATGGTGGATGGAACATGTGCGGAAAATCTAGTGCTTTCAATAAGATCATAACCAGGTACCATTTTCCCTTGCCACACATTTATGATTTGTTGGATTGTTTAAGTGGTGCCAACTGGTTTTAAAAAATTGATTTGAAAATTGGATACCATCAGATTAGAATAAGAGAGGGATATGAATGGAAAACTTCCTTCAAAACTAATGAAGGATTGTATGAATGGATGGTTATGCCATTTGGATTATCTAATTCACCCAGTAAATTCACGAGGCTGATGATTGAGGTACTAAAAAAATTCATAAGTAAATTTGTAATTGTTTACTTGGATGACATCTTAATTTATAGTCAATCAAAGGAGGAACATTTGCGACACTTGAGGTATGTGTTGGAGAAATTATAGCACGAAAAGGTACTTATAATTTGAAGAAATGTTCCTTTTTAAAGTCAAAACATGTATATTTAGGTTTTTTTATTTCTAGAGAAGGGTTGAAGATGGATCCAGGAAAGGTAAAGGCTATTTTTGAATGGACCTCTCCCAAAAATATTTTTGAAGTCTGAAGTTTCCATGGTTTGGCCATTGTTTAAAGGAAATTCATCAAGAACTTCAGCAAAATGAGCACACCAATTTTGGAGACAATTAGTAATAAGAATCAACAATAATTTTGGTGCATTGTTGAAGCTATGAAGGGGTTCCATATGTTAAAGAATAATATTATAGTGAATCCAACCCTTGCACTTCCATATTTTAATAAAAATTTCCAAGTGAAAAGTGATCCAAGTAATGATGAAATTGGATCAGTAGTCAACCAGGAGGATAGGCCCATTACTTCTTACACTCAGAAATTGAATGAGGATAGAAGGAAGTATATAGCCTATGACAAGTAATTCTATGCAATGGTTCAAACTCTTGAGAAATGGAGGCATTATTTATTTGTTATGGAGTTTATTCATTACATTGATAATCATGCCTTGAAATATATTATGCATCAACATAAACTAAACCAAAAACATATTACGTGGGTCAATTACATGAAATTTTTTATATTTGTTTTAAATAACATTAGTGGATAGTTTAATAAAATTGCATATTCTTTGAGTAGGAGAAAAATATTGTTGCAGGAAAGTCAAACAGAGTTGTTGGGGTTCATTTTTATGAAGGAATTATATGAGAGTGACGCAAATTTCAAAGAATATTTTAAAGCTTGTTGTGAAACTAGCTCCAAAAATAGAAGAAAATAGATATCAACGCCTTAGAAATAAGCCACTTCGAGGGGGAAACCTCCAATACATTACATGAATGAAAAATTCTTGGATGATACAAACGAAAAAACCTGCTTTCTATATATAGGAGTCCATGGGGCCACAATGTAACCCTAGTTGGGTCACAACGTAACCCTAGCCGACCTAACAATACTAATGTAAGGGCAGAATAATAACAATATGGGGGTTACAGGGGTACAAAAATAACAATAAGGGGGTCTTCACTAATATAATAAGGGACTACACTATTAATATAGGGACTTAACATGCCCCTCTCCTTCAAAAAAGTGTTGTCCTCAACGCTTGATTATTTCTTGATGCTTCTGTATAAAATTCTCATCCTCCCATGTGGAATCTTCTACAGGAAAGTTCTTCCAATTGCTGAGATACTCTGAAATTGATCTTACTTGTCGAGTTCTTGTTTCTGTGACTGCTTCATAACTTCTTTTGATGTGATGTTGATCTTCTTGTTGTTTCATTAGATTCTGCACCAAAGTTATGTTATCCTTTGAGAGTTGGAGAACTTGTTGTTGATGCTCGATTTGATATTTCATTAATTTATCATCCATATTAGCTATTATTTGATCTGTCAAACCATCCAACTTAGCCTCTATTTCTGCTTTTAATCCATCTATGTCATCTTCGGTTGCTTTTCGTAAGATTGAAATTTGTTGCACTTGGTACCGTAGTTTTGATATCTCATACTGCAATTCTTCCTCTTCATGCGTCATAGTATAGCATTTTGAGGTCTTAATGGGTATGGGATTATTTTTTTGAAGCATTATAGAACTAAATACTGATAAAAATTCTAAAATATGCCCTTGGAATCACTTCAAACTATTTTTTTAAACAAACGTTATGAAATTTTAAAAACCAAATACACACCTTTTTCTTTCTTTTGAGGAGCTGAATATTGAAATTGAATTATCTCTGTGATTTCGGATCTTCAATATCTTAAATTTTTCTCTGCAGTAGCCCTCTGAATCATCTTTCGAATGCCATAGGTCTAACCTAATTTGGATTCTTCAAGGAAAAGTTATGTCCAATCTCCCACAATGACCTAATTATGGAATGGTTCAGTAGAGCGAAGTTGTACGACTTACCACGTGTCACTGTTTTCTCCTTCAACTCTGAAATTGATAGACAGGAAACTACAATCCATGTAAGTCTAGCCACTTTTTACAGAATTCCAATCCGATGCTCAGAGAGAGAGAGTTATGAAGATGTTCCCATGATCACCTCTTTGAGATGAATTTTAGGAGCTTGAAAAATACCTACCTTCCATAGATCATATCTTCGAAAATATTACGAACCAAGCTCTGAAATTTTGCGACAAAGTGCCTCAGGATTTCGGCTTCATGCTCTAACAATTTCAACTTCTGAACCTTCATAGAAAAAAATTTATAGCAGAAATTCCGCGTTGACCTTTTTAAGTCAAATTCAGAAGCCTGCAAAAATCCCTAACTTCCATAGATCATATCTCAGAAATATTTCGAACCAAGCTCTAAAATTTTACGACGATGTTCCTCAGGATTTTGGATTCGCACTCTACAAATTTCAGCTTCTGAACCTTCGTAGAAAAAAAAGTTATAGCGAAAATACCACATTGACCTGTTTGGATCAGCGAAACCCTAGAATTCAAAGCTCTGATACCAAATGTTGTGAAACCAGTTCCAAAAATAGAAGAAAATAGATATCAGTGCCTTAGAAATAAGCCACTTCGAGGGGGAAACCTCCAATACATTACATGAATGAAAAATTATTGGATGATACAAATGAAAAAACCTCCTTTCTATAAATAGGAGTCCATGGGGCCACAATGTAATCCTAGTGGGGCCACAATGTAACCCTAGCCGACCTAACAATACTAATGTAAGGGAAGAATAATAACAATATGGGGGTTACAGGGGTACAACAATAAAAATAAGGGGGTCTTCACTAATATAATAAGGGACCACACTATTAATATAGGGACTTAACAAAGCTTGCAAGAATCCAAATTCTAAAAATCGAATTTTACGGCTTGATTATATTATTTAAGATGGATTTATCCTTAAGAACAACCAATTGTGTATTCACAATTGTTTCATGAAAGAAAATTTAATCACGGAAAAACGAATTTGAGGCCTTGGACGAGACTTCAAGAAATACAAGACTTATGATCTACAAAAAATACATTATTATTGGCTAAAGTTGAGGACTGATGTGTTGAAGTTTGTAAGGAAATGTAAAACCTATCAATATTCCTAAGGGAAAAGCCAAAACACTGTATACCCATTGTTGATTCAAGAGAGGCCTTGGGACTCTATGAGTATGGATTTTGTTTTAGGATTGCCAAGAACTTAGAAAGGTAATGCTTTCATTTTTGTGATTGTAGATAGATTTTAAAAAATGACTCATTTTATTCCCTGTTCTAAGACTAGTGATGCTATATGTTAGGGTCCTATAATAATAGGGTTCATAAATTTTGAATTGACTTTGATATTCTTGTAAATATGTACATACCTTTCTTTCAGCAAGTTTTTTTCCCATCTTTTGAAAAATTGAAAATAATAAAAAGTCAAAAATAGGGTAAAAGTCCTAAAAGAAAAATCAAAGGACTTAGAAAAAGATAGACCCCAAAATAAAAAAGAGAAATAAGACCTGAAAGTGAGCAAGTCCAAATGCCACTACTTTTACATTACAACAAGAATAATGATTATGTGCAGAGTGTCAATAAATTCCATAATCCATGATCAGTTAAACAATTTAATCTTAACTTTTCATGCTTTCAATTTTATGTTTTAGATAGTGAATAAAGATTTGTCATAAAATTTAAACTTGACAAATCAGTAGATAAGTAGAGAATAATGAGGAGCTCAACAGTTTATTCTGAGCCCTCGAATGAAATAAGGTAGATCTAGATAGTTTTATGCTTTGAAAGAAAATGTTTTAAGGTTGAAAGTCTAAATGCACCTACAAAATGAAGAAAAAATGTTAGAAATAAAGTTGGGTAGGTAGAAAGCAGTGGTGCAATAATGTAAATAAGACATCATCGGTAAAAATCACTAATTCCCCCTCCCCCATGAGTATTCAGTATTCTAAGATATTAGTAAAAAAGGCTTAGAGCATTTCTCTAACTTTTGCTGGGACCGGACACAAGGCTTGATGACTGGCTGGTTAAAAATATTGAGTTCTTATGTTAAACCCACATTTATTATCATTTACCCTTCATTCATACATTAAAACCCATTTTTCCTAAGTTAAAGACACATTCTTACTTAGTAAAATTGTAACCCTAAAAATAATTAATTTCATCCCTTCAAAACCATTCATAAAACCCCAAAAATACAATTTGTCCTAAGTTAAAATGTAAAATATTAAAAAAGACAACACTCCTTTGCATTGTCTATCATGCACACTTTACTTGGAGATAAAATGTGTTTATATTACATTTCACTACCCTTTAATATTGAATTTAACATATTTTTATTAAATCCCTAAGAAATACCCTCTCGTAGTTATTAATTCCCTTATATTTAAAATACCCCAAAAAACCCACTATTTAATGTTTAGACCAAAGTCTATTATTCCCATGTGCGCAAATAAAAAAGCCCAAGCTATAAGCCCTTTGGTCTAAAACTATCATTATCGAAATACCCTACCGCTATAGTTTGAAAACTATTTAACAGTTGAAAACTATATAATATATATTTATCGCGTCCACATATAAACTGTTGAAACATTTCATAAATGTTTTAAAATATTAACCCCCGCCTATACCATGATTAAAACATTGTATAAATGTTTTAAACCTATCCTCGTCACTATATAATAAAAATATGCTTTAAATGTATTTTAAATTTTTATTTCATAAAGTTTAAACCATCAACACATATAAAAAATAGCCCGGTCCCACTTTTCAATTGAGTGCACCTTCCCAAACTAATCCCGACCGTTCGCATATGACTCTCAGATCCGATAGATAGAACTTGATATCATGTAGAAAAGATGCCCGACCCTCCAAATGCCATATCCACGTGAAATGGGTGGTTTCGCCCATTTCTCTCTCCTCCACATGTCTTCTCCTTATTGGATCGCGTTCATTAAGCACAAAACAGCTTACCACTCAATAGCCGTGCGATAACCACTCATTGTTTTTGTCCATTGAACTTCAAAACTTCTCTTCTACTCGACAAGACCTGCATTCAATGCAACTGTAATGTTTGAATAAAACCTTTGGTAATGCGTTTATTCACTTATATCGCGTGTTTAAACCACTGCATTGCCTCCTCGACTATAAAAACCCTGTTATAACCCCTGGTTGCCATTTTTATTCCTGAAACCTCCAAAGTGTACCCAGTAAACCTGTGAAGATTGCTGAGATGTTGCACCCTGCTCCAGATAAGAAATTGTAACCATCAAATCAACCATAACCTCAGAAAATCTTCTAAAGTCGATACCTGTGATACAAACAGGTATTTTTCTAAGAAAATGAACCTGCAATCAAATTCAAAGACTTTTAAAAGAACAAACAATCCTCAAATTTTACAATTCAATTTCCAAAAGTCTCAAAAATAGGCCAAACTCTAGCAAATTTTTCCCAGAAACCCTATTTGTCTGCTACACGCTATTTCAAGGAAATTTATCAAATTTTTCAAAGTTTAAGGATCCATTTCAAGCTCTAAAAGGCCAAAAAACCTTTGCAGGTTCCTTAAACCCTCTATAACCCTTTTCAACAAAGTTTTAGACCCATTTCTTAGTTAAGAAACTCAGAAAAACCCTATTTTCTGTTTTGGACCAGTTTTAATACCTTAGAACTTCTTTGATAAACCTAATTGAGCAGAAAACCCAAAAAGAGACTCTATTTTTCCAAATTTTCCCAATTAAGCCTCTGCTATAGTAAAATTGCCTCTGAAAAACTGTTTAAACTTGCAAAAGCAAATCAAGATGCCTAAAAAACAGAGTGTAAGCAAGCCTGAAGGTTCTAAAGCTCCTAAACCTACTCTTGCCATGACTCCAAATACTGAAATTGTTGTCAATCATTATAACCCCCAGTTGTTGATATTGAACAAATTCCCCTTGCTGATACTAATTACAAAATAACTGATCCCATAGTTGAATTCAATCTGTTAGATATCCATAACTGGTGCTTTGAGAAGTTTTTGGATGGTCATGAATACGTTCATATTTGGGAATCCAATTTTCCCAAATATGTAGTCCCATTGACTCACCCTTGTCAAGAGATTATCAGATTATGTCACCAATACTATATTCCTGAACAAAGAGCTATTGTGAATGCAAACAAGGAGGTGCTTTTTACTATCACTACAAAGTCAATTAACCAAATGTTGCAGCTTCAACCAGACCCCCAAGCAGTTCCTTTGTCTATTGAGGCCCTCACTAAGCTATACATTGGCCTAGATTTTCCTAAAAGGTTCATGATTTTTCAGAATTTTATGCCTCTGCATGTTGAAATTACCAGGTTAAATCCTCCATATTCAACAACTAAATTCCCTAAAGGTTCAAGGCATGTAATCTCCATGCTTTCCTTCATACTTGGGTATTTCACTGATGAGCACACTAATGAGTCTCTCTTGGGATTTTTGTCCACCTTTTCTCTAGGTCAACCACCTTCAGTTATCTTTGATTATGCTGGTTTCATTGCTGATAGTATTCACTATCAATTGACCAATTTACAGCTGGAAGGAGTATTCAGATATACCTCCTATCTTTCCCAGATGTTTTTTTACTTCCAATTAGATAGCTTTCCAATTTCACTTCAAAAGTTGGACATAGAAGGAAAACCTCTATCTGTCATCTTTTGGACATCCATACTCATAAAAGAAGGTACAAATTTTAGTTATTCAGAGTTTGCAGAGTTGTTTTTACATCCAGTGACCACCATCTTGACCAAAACAGAGCAACTTATAATAAGTGAGGAAATGAAGAAAATATTGCAATCATCAGAGCAAAGTAAAGTTGGTGATTGGTATTTGTATGAGAAATATACTGAAATTAGAGTTTTTGGATCAAACTTGTTGCCTTACAGGTTACCCAAACATCCATCAATGAGGATATTTGCCTTGGAATATATCAGGCAGGTCCTAAACTCAAATTCAATTAATTTCATGGAAGCCAAGAAGAAGACCCAATTCAAACATAAAAACCAAATTGGGCCATTCATATGTAATCACAGAGATGCAGAAATGGAAGCAACAAATCAACTACTGGAATATAAATTGGAAGAAAGTTTCCCTTGGAACTATGATCCACAAGGGATCTTAAGTAAACTAAGGGTAAAATGTAAATTGACACCCTTTATCCATGAATCAAAACCATAAATAGAGAAATTTGCTAATCAAATTGAGTGGGTTGAAAACACTTTAACAGAGGCAGTAAACCAAAGGAATACTAGTCACACTTTGGAAATTGAAAAACAACCAGATACATCCACTAAGAGAATCAGAGAAGAGGGAGCTTATACTACAGAGACTACAACAGAAACAAAATTCAAGGTCATTTACAACAAAAGGCCAAAATTAGATACAACAGGTAAAGGTAAAGTGACAATAGATTTTGAAGAAACAGAGCCCTTAAATACCGACACTGATTTGCAAGAGGCAAATGTGGCTACTGTAATTATCATTGAGCCAAATCAGAATGAAGAACAACTGAATAATGAAGATACAAAGATGATAGAAAGGCAACAAAGTAAGGTATTTTCTTCCTCACATTCATCTGAGGAAAAGGATTTGGATATTAAGGAGAAATAAAAGAAAATCAAGTTGAAGAATGAGGAAATTAAAACTGAAATTTATTCTTAGTTCTTGAAACAAAATCCAGGTAATCAAAACAAATTCCTATCAGAATTTGATTACGCAAGTAAAAAATTGATTATGTCAGTATTACAGCACATAGTATTAGTGCCAAAGACAGTTGCTAACTATAAGAAAGTTGATCTAGAAGTAGCTACAGAGAAAATCCATGAATTAGATCAAATAGAGTTTCACATACAAATGTCAGAGATGTTATATTCCATAATTACAACAAAAGCTATGAGTGCTCACAAGCTTCAAAACACCATCTCTAATATGCAAGATCAAATGAAGATGGATAAAGCTTCATTATATGCAAAGTATCTAAGGATAAAAGCCTTAGAAGAATTAGTATTGCAGGTAGGATATGATCCTACAAACATCAAAGCAGTCGAAGCATTGGTAAAGAAGAAAAATGAGGATATAGAAACCTTGAGGAAACAGCTAAAACTTCCTCAAAGTGAGCATCCTCAGACAAAGGAAGTCTTACAAGAACAAAAGGAAAAAGATGAAATGATGAGTTTAATTCTTCAGCTGACAGCTCAGATTAAGGAAATGGAAGTACAAATGGACCAACTTGTCCAAGAAAAAGAGACAGTAAAGAACCAGTGATTCCTACAGTCACCCCAATCATCATTGTAGCAGTGCCTTCAAATTTAGGAGAAAATTTGGCACCCAAAGAGCCACTGGCTACTGCAGTGCCAGTGACTTCTTCCACTACATCAACCACTGAATCATCTACCACAGTAGTACAGCCTACAAATGATGCTAGTAAGATAGTTAAAGAAGTGGAAGAGATGTCTTTGAAGACAAATGAAATTAATAGGTTGACAAAGATGATTGAAAATCTTGAAAAGATAAATAAATCAGCTCAAGTAAATGCTAAAATACATGAACAAAATGCCAACAGATTGAGTGAAGAGGTAAAGAAGTTATAAAAAGAATTAACTCTCAAGGATCAGATATCATATATAAAAAATTACCTATGGAATAATGTAATTGAAGCCATCCATGATGTATGATCTTCAATTCAGGTAATTTTTTAGCAGAGAGAGTTATTATTGGCAGCCCAAGCAGAAATCCAAAAGACTGAGACTGATTTAGCTGAAAAACCAGAACAGGCTATAAGATTAATCAATTTCCTCAACAACAAGAATAGACAAGAATTAGAAGAGCTCAAAATAATAGATAGAACTGCCACCATGCTAAAAATCAGGAAATTCACCACAAAGAGAAATTTGATGAGGCAACTTGAAGAAAAATGTGAAGGTATGAATACTGCTATAACTAGATTTATGGTTAAATTCACAAATTTAAGGCAAAAAGGACTTCCTAATATCATGGTTATCAATGATAAATTGATGCCTCAAAATGATTATGAAAAAAATATAAGAGAATATGCCAAATAACAGGTAAAAAAGCCAATAGGTCAAGGCATTCCCACAGGAAAAGTATTGCTAAAAAGTTTTGAAGTTTTATTTTACTTACAGTATGAAATCAAGCACTTATTTGTTATCAAGCCCACATTTGCTAGATATATAGAAGCTGATGAGAATTTTAGAAAATTAAATAATACTTAGATTCCTAAAAATGAGGATTGGTAAGCTCTTACATATTTACTATGAGGGAAAAAAGACAAGCAGGTGAAAAGAAGACAAAAGGTAATTTTCAGAATAACAGTCAAAACAGATTTTATTTACAATACTAAACAGTTTTGACTAAGTGAATAAAGAGTATCCAAGAAAGAGTATCAGTCAAGACAAGTCAGATTTCAAAAAATATCTAAAGGCCAGCAAGGAGGACACTAAGGCAGCAACCTGCTTTATCCTCAAAATTGTTTCTATTTCTTATGGATAAAATAGGACAACTTGCTGATTTGTTAAGCAGCTATCTCTATTTTTTTTGTAATGATATTTTATTTTCCTAAGATTATTCCTAGAAGTCATATATGATATTTTTTGAAACAATATGTATAAATACTTCATCTTTAGAACTATTTTGGGTGGAATAAAATTGTTGGGATTGTTATAGTCATTTCTTCTTGGACTTTTAAGCTTTTGTGTGTCAAAACTTCGAGTAGCAGGCTAGATCAGAGCAAATTGGCATCATACTTTAGGATCCCTGTGATGAGCTATTTGGAGTGAAGTATTTTCTTCACTTTTCATTGTTTCTTTTCTCTGTTACATGCATCCATTTATGTTTATGCTAAATCTGAATGTATAACTAGGAGTATTAATACAAGATATGTTAATAACACCCTCTTTTTAACTAGTTATCATTTATATGTTTTCCTCTGACTTCTAGTGTAGGGAATTCTTAATTTCTCCCTCATTTGTTTGACCTCTCCTACTACTTCCCTTTTCCGGATTTAAGGATTCCTAAGTGCCCTTTATCCCGATCATACCATCTCACAAAACCAATTTTCCAAGATCTCCAAGGGTTGTCTATCTTGCCCTGAATACATTTGACCTTTTTGCCCTAGATCCTAGTCTTGTTAGCTTGATTTTGACTCCATAGCCCAATGGAAAAATAGATTTCCCACTATCCATCCTTTCAAGTGATTTTTTCCCACCAAATCCAAAAAAAACCAAACCAAAGCTGCACTTTCATAACTATCCTAATATTCACAAATTAAAACAAAGTTAAAAATTAAAGAGAGAGCCCTCTCTGAACCCTAAGAAGGCTAGATCCTAGAGTTTGAAGTAGGTTTGTGGTTACCTCTAGAATTCTTTGACTGAAAACCAAAAGCACACAACTTAAGAATTATTAGAGTGATAACACTATACATGTTTCTAATCTATTATTTAAAGCGTTGGTAAGACTACATGGAATTCCCAAGACTATTGTTTCATATTGCGATACCATATTCTCAGGACATTTATGAAGATAATTTTCAAAGAAATTTGACACAGAATTGTAGTTCAACTTAGCATATCACCCTGTTGTGCTGTACAAACAACCCTCCCCATTTCAAATTTTTATATATTAATTTTTAATAAGAAATGGGTCCCCTTTTCTTTAGGTAGTTATAGAATCAATAAATGTTTTGAGGAAATCCGATCTATCATGAAATAGGATCAAACCCCAATGAAAAAGGATTTATTTAACGAAAAATAAAGAAAACACATAAAGGCCTTTATCGCATTTCACATATTCAAATTATAGAATCAAATGTGTTATCATTCAACCCCGATGCGATTAAGTAATCGCAAAAGTGCATATCGCATAAAAATGAGTTGAAGCCTTCCATTTTGAAAAAATCCGATGCGATGAACCCAATCGCAATCGAAAATCGGGGAAATCACATTCTTATACACCCTTTTTGAAAAGTTCTAATGCGATAAACTCGATCGCAATCGCGAATCGGTAAAGTCATATCACATCTTCATGCACCGTTTTTCCGATTCGTTAAAGTTAAATCGCAAATCTCTCATCGCAAAAAAATGCATAACTCATATCCAAAGATACTCCACTAAAAATCTGCGATGCAATATCATTATTTCATAAAAACTCTCCTCAATGAAAACATAAAATAGACCATTTGTACAAGAAATGCCAATAATTTGATATGATTTAAAAGGCATCGCGCCATCCATGCCAGCTCAGCAATAATCGTAAATCACAAGTGTAAAATGGGAATACTTAAACCTGATATTTGAAACTTCCGATCTCCGATATACGATTATCGTTGATTGGAAAATTTTAAAAAGTTATGGTATGAACGCTTAAAACGGACCGTTATGAATGTGCGACGAGACAACCCATAATGGCATTAAAATCTCACATTAAACAAGGAAATCATTAATAGATAATCATGGTTGAAGTTCGTCGCAGATTTCATCTTCAATGGAATAATATTTATTTAATCCATCATCTTTATTGTGATTAAATGCCATTATCTCCTCTCTGTTTGGTATTAATTTTTAAAAGAATTTTTCCATCATTTTGCTAATTTATTCCATTGTGCAGACCTGAGAAAAACCTACGAGTCATGAAAATGTCTAAGAAATCCAAGAGAGCGAAGGTCCCCGTCATCCCAAAAGAGCAACTAGATAAATTGGTATTAGTAACCAATACTACCTATCTGGGTCTTGGAAAAACTTCATGGGAAGGAGTTTACAATCTACTAAAAGCAGAAGATCCAACTATAATATCAGAAGAAGAGCTGGAGGCAGATTCAGATAAAAAATCTAAGAGCACTCTTAAAAAATTGGCAAGCTCCTATCTTCACAAAATAGCAGCTCGCGCAAATGTTCTCCCATATAATGACTTAGTGATATGGGTTATAGAAAGTATCAATATAAAATATAGAGCATTATTTATGTTAGATGGAAGGATGTTCGGGTCTTTCAAAGAAAAAGACATCAAGAATATGTATCACTTACTAGACCCTCAGCAAATCTACAATAAAGCATTTTTGGAAGACTTCGCCAAAGAAAATGAAGTGGAGTCAGATCCCATTAGAGTTTGGAGCAATTTTCCTGAAAAACATAAGAATGAATCTTCGGGTATGTACACCATAGAATCCTTGGCGTCTCCTTATTGCTATGTTGCAGCTATGATGTATAGATTATTTGGAACTGTCAACTCTGAAAAATTTTCTATTGAGATGGTACCTTTAATGGAAGCCGTTGTTAACTCCTACATCATGGATTGGGCAACCATTTTATTTGATAAAATGTCAAGAGAAATCCTTGATTATAGGAAAAATATGTTTATAACTACCGGGATAATACCCCCATTTTACATGAGTGCTTATATTATGGACACCATATGTTTCAACTTTGATCTTAGGCTGGAAGTGGACTCCTTAAAGCCCGACTCCAATCCACATTTATCACAACTATCTGTGGAAGGTCTATTACAAATACCATATATACAGAATTTGTCATGGGTTTATCTTGCCAATTCACCAATCTATATTCAACAAACCCGCTCCAAGGTTATCTGATGAGGCCAGTGTTGACCTAACCTCAATCGGAAGCTGGTTTGGAGAAGAAAAAATCACCTATATCTTGATATTCGGAAGTATCACTGATCCTCATGTTCTACCCTTGTACATTCCCGATAAATTGTTAGCTCAATAAATAGATTATCAAATAATAAAGAAAGGGATGTTTAGAAGCCTAAATAATTCTAAGAAGCTAATGTGGCATACATTTCCCCTCCGATGTGGATCTTTTTCTCTACATGATTTTAAACATGCAGATAAAGAAGCCCAAAAAATAAAAGGCCTCAGATTGGAAATCATTCCCAAAAGACAGTACGATCCAAAGAAGGTTTCCTTTAACTTTACATCTATGGTACATGTTGCTAAATTTGAACATGAGGATGCTGATTTTGATGATCTATTTTCCTCGGCTGAAGGATTTTCACAGGTCAAACACTTAGCAAATTTAAAGTTTGGAGCAAGTGGCATGGAAGAGTTCTTACAGTTCAGAAACAAGAGACTACTGACAATACCTCTTAATCAGTTGAGAACTATTATGCTGCAACAATAAGAAAAGAGTGAAGCGAAGAATACAAGAAGTAAGGATGACATTCAAACTGAAAAGGAAACAACAGGTAAAAAAAAATGGTGATTCCTCTGAAATGGATATACATGATCATTCAAATTTATTGAAAGAATGGGAATAGTTTGACCGGAAGATCAAGGGCCAGAATGATTCTCAGAATGTGTCTACAATGTAATCGCCTGCAACACAACAACCCATGGTGAGTAGTGTTACAGTTGAAGAAACACTCGGAAATATTAATACCCGGGATGTTGAGATTATCCCAAAAAATTCTTCTGAAGAAATTGTATTAAATATTGAAGATATACCACCCCTGGATGTCTTCTAAAGTCAAAAGCATAGCGCTGTAGTTAGAAAAGAAAGGAAGAAAAGGAAAATCGATCAAGGGCCATTTTCATCTCCCCAAGTTGAATTAATGAATGTTCTCTGGAAGGAATTTGAAGTTAATCCTTCAAAATATTTAACCAAATTGTCTCGATATGCAGGGGCTTATACAGTAGCGACGATGGACAAAGCCTCCAAAGTTAGTCAATTGATAAAATAAAAAGATCAAAAGTTAGCGCTACTGGAAGAAAGGGCAACAATGGATCATCAGAAAATATCACAGCTAGAACAACAACTGATTGAAGAAAAACAAAAGATTGAGCAGCTTAAAGAGAAATTGAATATTGAAAAGAAAAAGCTTGACTAGCAAGCTATACATAAAGAACAACAATTGTCTCAAGAGTTAATTAAATTATAGGTGATGCTTCAACAAGAGAAGATGGCCAAAGAAGAACAGAGTGTCTTGTTACAAGCACAAATACAAATATTTAAGGAGTGTCCTAAACTTGATCAATTCAAAATAGAGGCTCTTGAATTAAGTAAAGCATTGTCACAACAACTTGATATTTTATGTCATAAAATATCATTGGCTGATCCTTTATGCATGATAGCAACATCGCTCATAGAAAAATTAGTAAACAAAAGATTTGAATGTGAAGATGCTGATGAGAAATTTCGGGATTCCTCACATGGCAAGACAGAGACCAAGGCATAGCTGCGAATATTCCCAAGATTCAGGAATCACACAAGGAAATTTTATTTGTAGAATGGGAAACGCAGTTGATCAAGGAAGAACGGGCTACCTCCAGAGCAAGAGTTGTAATGAACAATTTAGTAGAATTAATCAATGGAAGTTTATATACGACCAATTTGATTTCAGATTGCATCCCAAGGAAACTCCCAAAGTTCAAAGAAATAGAGGAACAATGGAAGCAGGAGTTAGCCAATAAGGACTAATAGATTAGCACAATACAAGGAATCACATGGGACACATTCTGGTTTTATTTGGTTCAACCACACAACCAGCAGATGACTACAAAATTCCTCTCTAATGCCATGAGTTATATGATTCTAGAGCTTTCGGATGCCACATATACCAGCTAGCTACATTCCCGATTGAGTCATCCTCATGAAGTGAAATATATGCTATCAATCTTCCAGCTACACATACCAGACATGAAATAAATATAATGAACCTTTTTCTTGGAGATTGTAATTCTATTTTTATGAAATCGGATCTCCGATTTTACATTTTTTAGTGATATTTTAGATAGTTTGTTTTAAGTTTATTATTATTTAAACCCCTTTCATGTATTTAGAAAGAGGTCCTCAATTTTTATTAATTTTTGGACTTGATAAGTTACATTTATGTACTTCCAAATACATTATTTTTATTAATGGTGTATCACGCTTCTGCAATTTTATGAAGAAATTGTTTTCAAGAATTTGCATTTTTGTTTTTCTTGAAGGTTGTTCTAAGTAAGAAGGCAGGATCAGAGTGTTATTTGCATCAGGAGGTTACAAATGTATCTGGTATTTGTATCATAATCATGTTTTTCAATTTTCTTTATGCAATGAAACATTCATTCTGAAAATTGCTATTGCTTACATATGTATGCCTGTGAAACAATTGTTTGTTATATCATTTCTGAAAACTTAGAATTGTCATCTTTCAAAATATATGTGAGAAATATAAATATATGAATGCGATATGTTATCATCATTACTTTTTTTAATTTCTTAAACAAAGTAATTATTATATGTGTATACATCTTTCTTTTGGACGAATAAGTCATCTATATGATTATTCATCTAATCAAGAACAAATCTAGAATCGCATTTATTATATGATACCCAGGTTAAGTAGAGTTATTTGTATTTATTTAAGTTATAGATTATATTAATTATTATTTTCATTACCCATTATATTAATAGCCAATCATCAACCCATATATCACTGGGAAACTGGTCCCATATTATCCAGTCGGAGCCACCATCCCAAACGGAAAAGGAGTTGTACTAAGGTCCAGATCGGGTGGTTTTCCCCAACGTTTGAAGCTAGGATTTTAGGGGCTTCAACATTTTTGGCACTAGAAGGAAGGCCTAAGCTATGAATGGAAAGTAAATCCAAATCCACAGGCCATTCCAAGAGCAATTCATCTTCTTCACCTTCTTCAACTTCTCCTTCATCTCAAATTTCTAGGGAAGAAGTTGAAAATAAAATCAGTACACCCACTGCTAAAACCCTAGACATACCAAAAGACTCATCTTTTGAATCTCCTGAGGTAAAATCTCTAATTCATAAACTCGAAGGGTTTTCATTATCACAAGAAGAATCTGAGCTATCCCAAGGCAGTGTGACTTCACAATACATACCTTCCCAGCCTCTTACTAGACCGCAGAGCGAAAAGCTTGGTATTTTTCCGACTAAAATTCCTCTTCCAAGTCGAAAAAGAGCTAGAAAAACACCTTTAGAGTCAGATAGTGAGACTCTTTCATCATTATCATCCACATATTTCATATCATTGCCATCTGCTTCTCAACTTCAAGTCACAATCTAGAAGAATACAGTTGTTTCAACAACATCTACTCAATCACTTTCAACTGTTTCTTCAACTTCCTCTACTATTAGTACAATGATGGCACAAAGACCATGGACCAATCCAGGAGTTGTTTCAATGCCTGCACCTTTGAGTCAATTACCAGCTAATATTTAGAAATGGTTACCAAATTTTAGTCCTAATATTGGCATATTAGCTGAAGAACACATTAACAACTTCATGTTGCCCATAAATTTAAATGGAGTAACACAAGAAGATGTTGTAGTTAGACTATTTCCATATAATTTGCAAGGAGCGGCGGGATCTTGGTATTTTTCATTACCAGTAAGATCCATTGATAGCTGGGATGTTTTTCAGGAATAATTTCTAACCAAGTTCAGAGATTATAGATCATTAAAAACTTTGATTAATGATCTTTCTAACTTGAAATCAGAGTCTAAGAACTCATCAATGACTTCAACTCCAAATTTAACAAGTTGTTGAATAAAATTCCTGCAACATCAAAACCTAGTGAAGAAGTCTGAAGTGAATGATATATATCCACTTTGCCTTCAAATATAGCCATCTTTGTAGATAGATCTGCTAAACCTACACTAGCCGAAAACATGAAGGAAGCAATCGCAGTAGAAAAACATATCATTGATTTAGATAAAAAGAATGCTAGTGAAGAGAGAAAATCCAAAAAAGTTAGTTTCAAAGATGATTCAAAGAAGAAAGCACCTAAAGATTCATATGATATGGAAGAATTACAAAAATTTCTAAAAATTGTGTCCAATAAAATGGTAGAAATTAAAAAACAGGTAGCTGAAACTTCCACTAAAAGGCCGTTTAGGAATTTCAAAAGAAATTAGACAACTGAATCTAAACCACCTAATGCAATATCTAATGCAGAGTCAAATTTAGAGGAAAAAGAAGAGGAAGATACACTTCTATCATCAGAAGAAAATGAAGAAGAAGAATTAATTGAATGCCATGGGATGTGGGATTTTATTTTTCCTAACTCAGATAATGAAAATGAACAAGAAGCTCTCCCAGTGAACACAAGAAGTAAGAGTGCAACAGAACCTGTTCAAACATTCCCCAAGAAGAAAAACTCAACTCCTGCTACTAAAGATACAACTCTTGTAAAGAAAGCTTCTCCTTTTCCTACCTAAAATCAACCATCATCTTCTAATCCTCCATCAACATCTAAAACACTAGTAGTGTCTGATTCTATGGATTATAACATTATAGAAGACATGAAGAAGACCAGAGAAAATATTTCTTGACATGAACTCAGCAAGCTCAAGCACCGACATAAGTTTTTGTTAAAGGAATTGAATGTAATGCCTGATTCTCCTCTTCCAAATGGTGTACTATCCAAAGTAGCCAAAGGATCAGGTAAGCCACCACCTGATAAATTAGATGCTACCGATACTGTTTTGATCAGAGATAGATCTAATTCATAGACACATCCTTTTCTCTTAAGTTACGAGATCTGTAATAGGAATTTACATAAATTCCTGATAGATTCAAGGGCATCATCAAACATAATGCCAGCCTCAGCATGCTCTAAATTAAAAATTGAACCCCAGAAATCTACAGTTCATATTATCCAATTAGATCGAACTAAAGTGCAAGTGTTAGGAGAGATTAATTCAGTCACTATTAGGCTATCAGCCAATCCTATAATAGTTCAGAGAATTGATATATTGATTGCTGACATCCTTGAGTTTTATGGTTTAATTTTAAGCAGGGATTGCTCTGAAAAACTCCACGATTACATTTCTACTGATTGGTCTCATATGTGGCTTCCCTATAAAGGGAAACCAAATCAAATTAAGATTTATCGGGAGAAACACATGACTCATATAGTAATAGAGTTTGAACAAGAAAACCAACATGTAGCTTTCAATAATAACATTCTTGGAAATTATTCAGTCGAATCATTCTTTGGAAATTTTAATGCCCAACAATCACCTTTCCCTGTAAATAGTTTCACTTCACAAGTTTAAAATTTCTCACATACTTATACCTCAAGATGTGTTAATATTGTCGATCAATTTGTAAATAAATCTGTAAATAAATCTTTATTTTGGTCTTTGTACTTTGATGGATCAAAGTCCAATGATGGTGCGAGAGCAGGATGTATTTTAGTTAGTCCGGACGGGGAAAAAACTATGTTGTCATGTAGACTAGAATTTGAGTGTACAAATAATACTGCAGAATATGAAGCTTTGATTCAAGGACTTTATAAAGAAATAGGCTTAAATTTTAAATATCTGAAGGTATATGGTGATTCTGAAATTGTCATCAGGCAAGTTAGGAATACTATTCATTGTCTTTCAAGTCATCTTAAACATTATCAAACCCTTGTTCAAGGTCTTACAACTCACTTTTTAGCATTCAATATGTCCCCTATTACTAGATCTCAAAATTCAACAGTTGATTTATCAGTTAATGTTGCTTCTAAGCTCCTTCCAGCTGAGGATTATAGTGCAGATAGGTTTTCAGTTGAATTGATATTTCAACCATCTGTCCTTGACAATGTAAGCAATTAGCGATTTTTTAATCATGATGAAGACATCCTAAACTTCTTAATTTCATAGAAATCTTATGATGATCAGATAATTGACGAAAGTGATCATGATCTTCAAATAAAATAAAATAAAAAAATGAAACTTCCATCCTGAAGTCTATGGTTAAGCTTGAAGATCTCTATGATATCAAAGATAGATTCAAAAAGGTTACTAATGCCAAACTTCAAAGTTATACCTTAAATTTTGAGTTAATAAATCTTGGTACTGAATCTAAACCACAAAATGTCAATCTAGGTCTCGGGCTAACACCAGAAGAAAGGTGTGCTTTCATCATACTTCTAAACAAATACAAAAATGTTTTTGCTTGGAATTATGAAGATTAAAAACTTATGATACTTCTATCATTCAGCATACAATTCCGATGATCTCTGATGAGAAACCAGTGCAACAAAAGTTAAGGAAAATTCATCCTAACTTGGAAAATCAAATTAAAACAGAGTTGAATAAACTCTTAAAAGATAAAACTATTTTCCCTGTTAGACATTCGAATTGGGTTTCAAATTTGGTACCTGTTAGGAAGAAAAATGGAGACATTAGGATTTGTATAGATTTTAGAAATCTCAATAAGGCATTTCAAAAGGATAATTTCCCACTACCTACAATGGAACAAATACTTCAAGTAGTAGCTGGTTCTGAATTAATGTCTTTTCTCGATGGTTTTTCAGGATATAATCAGATATTGGTGAATCCAGATGATAGATTGAAAACTACATTCATAACCAAATGGGGAACATATGCCTACCAAAAAATTCCTTTTGGTTTAATAAATGCTAGAGCTACCTTCCAAAGAGCCATGGATATAGATTTCAAAGGTTTTATTAATAAGTTAGTTGTTGTCTATCTGGATGACATAACTGTCTTTTCAAAGAAAAGAGCTAACCATCTACATGATTTAAAACAAATTTTTGAACGATGTAGAAGGTATGGTATTTCTTTAAATCCAAAAAAATCATTCTTTGCTCTTAATGAAGGAAAACTCTTAGGATTTATTGTATCTAAAGATGGCATATATATTGACCCTGACAGAATAAAAGAGATTTCTGATATCCCTTTTCCACATAATAAGAAATCCATGCAGTCATTTTTAGGGAAGATAAATTTTGTAAAAATATTTGTTCCCGATTTTTCCCATATAGTCTTACCCTTACAAACTATGATTAAGAAGAATTCAATTTTCAAATGGGGACATAAAGAAAAGGAAGCCTTTGATTCAATCAAACAGACAATTATTAATGCTCCAACATTGAATACTCCTAATTTTTCTAATCATTTTATTTTGTATACCCTAGCCACTGAAACATCTTATGCTGTTGTTTTGACACAACTCAATGATCAGCATATTGAAGCACCTATCTCCTTCTTTAGTTAAAATCTCCAAGGAGCTAAACTTAATTATTCAGAAGTAGAAAAAAAAGCTTTTGCTATGTTTAAATCTATCAAACACTATAGACCATTTCTCCTAAAAACACATACAAAAGTCATTGTCCCATTTTCTACAGTGAGACAATTACTAGTACAAAGGGAAGTAGGAGAAAAAAGGGCCAATTGGGTAACAACCTTACAAGAATTTGATGTTGAAATTAAACCAGAAAAAATTGTTAGAGGACAAGGTTTTTGTAGGTTATTAGCATGAGCTTCCAATATTCCAAAACATCAAGATCAAGATAATACTTTTCAAGTGAATGAGATAATTATCATAAATTCTGAATCCCAATATGCTGATTTGATCTTTTACTTAAAAAATGGGTATGCTCCTCCTAATCTCAGTTATAAAAGCAAGCATTTTTTAAGATTAAAAGATAAAAATTTTGAGATCATTGATGATGTGTTATTCAGAAGAAATTATGATTCCATTTTTCTAAGATGTCTGGAAAAAACTGAAGTACACAAGGTTTTGCAGGAATTACATGATGGAACAGCAGGTGGACATTTTGGAGGAGATACTACATCTCATAGATAATTCATGCTGGATATTATTGGCCTACTTTGTTTAAATATTCCCATGAATATGTGAGGAAATGTAAGACTTGCCAAACTGCCAGTGGAAGACAACGAAAACCAAATTTTCCTTTACAACCAGTAAACATTGAGAAACCATTCAAACAATGGGGACTTGATATTATTGGAGAAATTGTTCCACATTCTTCCAAGCAACACAGATACATCCTTACAACCACGGATTATTTCACAAAATGGGTAGAAGAAATTCCTTTAAAGGTAGCCAATTCTGATGCAATCATTGAATTCATTGATCAATTCATCATTACCAGGTTTGGTGTACCTAATGCCCTTGTTTTTGATAATGCATCTTATTTTTCTGGAAATAGTATAATTGAATTTGCGCTCAAAAGAGGTTTTAAGTTAAAATATTTTGAAAATTATTATCCACAAGGTAACGGTTTGGCTGAATCAACTAATAATAATCTCATTAAAATCATCAAAAGAACTGTTGATCAAAATCAAAAGAATTGGCATAAGTCTTTGATTTTTGCACTATGGGCTGATCGTATAACTCATAAGTATTCAATAGGTACTTCACCTTTTAATCTTGTATATGGGAAAGAAGCTGTAATACCTTCAAACCTAGCATTCCCATCTCTAGCCCTAGTACAATCTACTGAAGAAAATCCTTCATCTTTTGTCCAATTAAGATTTGATCAAATCCTTAAATTAGAAGAAGAAAGGAAAAAAGCTAAAATCACTAATGCTAAACATCAACAATATAAACTATTCTTTTGATGCAAGTTCTACTAGATCTAAAACATTACAAATTTGTGATCTTGTTTTGAAATGAGACAAAGCACATGAAGATAAAGGTAAATATACTAAATTTCAAAAGATGTGGCTTGGACCTTTTCAAATCATTGAAAATATAGGCTCATCTACTTTCATATTGCAAGATCTAACAAGAAAGAGAGAGGCTCTTCCTGTGAATGGGCTTATTTTGAAAAAATTATTTTCCTAAAGAGGTAACCCCTTCTTACTTGTATATATTCATTATGCAAGTTTGTGTGCCTTAAAAATAACATTGTAAATAGTCTTCCATTGGCCTTTTATTATTGAAAAGATCTTTGAGAAAATATTATAAATATTTTCTTATATAGATAGAAATTTTTAAGGAAGTGACTATGGTTTTGGAAAGTTAAATAAAATATGAAACTATGAGAACTTATTTAAACATTTGTAAAATCTTCCGAAACCTTGAAAATATTGTAAATCATTCTAAGTTTATAAAGTAGAGAAAGGTTATCTATAACGAGTAAAGAATTTTTCCAAATTTTGGCACTTAAAACTCTAAAAGGTCATCCATTGACTCTTGAGGAGAGAATCTTTCACCCCATCCACTAAGTTTATGATTTCTTAGAGTGTAATTCTAAAAAAAAAAAAGTGTCTAATATAAAAGAGAAGAGGTCTCATCACGAGCCTACTTACCATGATCATAGGGAAGTAATCAAACTGACATTACCACTACTGCATATCAAAATAGGGTAATGGCTTATAATCATAAGACAAGGGATCTCATCACGAGCCAGCTTGTTCAGTTTAGTTACAACTGGTGAATGGAATTTTTATCAGCTGGCTCGCAAACCAAGACAATGGCTTTTAAGTTAAAAGAGTAAAAAAAATAAAAATAAAATAAAAAATAAAAGATAGAAAAACATATCTTTATGGATTTATCTTTTAAAAAGTTATACTCTTGGATGGATGGGTTATTGGATGATTAATGGTTAAAATGTAACCCTGTCGAGACTATGGACATTTGTTGGCAGCAGAGGCACTACCTGTGACAAAAGAGTAAATTTCAAAACTAAATTGGAGAAGCCCCCTACTTTATCTTTATCAACCAATCAAAGCTTGATGAAACCAAAAATGTTTTTATTTTTAAAGGGATTAAAAAGAAATTGCAAGTGATTCTTATTTTATTCAGGGTTAGATTTTATTTAAATTTTTTGAGATATTTCTCTTTGTCCTCAAATATTTCTACTTACAAAAATATTTATTTATCACTTTATTTTTTTAGATATAATTGTTTCTCCCAGTGAATCACCAATTGTTGTGCTGTACAAACAACCCTCCCCATTTCAAATTTTTATATATTAATTTTTAATAAGAAATGGGTCCCCTTTTCTTTAGGTAGTTATATAATCAATAAATGTTTTGAGGAAATTCGATCTATCATGAAATAAGATCAAACCCCAACGAAAAAGGATTTATTTAACGAAAAATAAAGAAAACACATAAAGGCCTTTATCGCATTTATCATATTCAAATTATAGAATCAAATGTGTTATCATTCAACCACGATGCGATTAAGCAATCACGAAAGCGCATATCACATGAACATGAGTTCAAGCCTTCCACTTTGAAAAGTTCTGATGCGATGAACCCAATCGCAATCGCAAATCAGGGAAATCACATTCTTATACACCATTTTTGAAAAGTTCCGATGCGATAAACCCGATCGCAATCGCGAATCGATAAAGTCATATCACATCTTCATGCACCCTTTTTCTGATGCAATAAAGTTAAATCGCAAATCGCACATCGCCAAAAACACATAACTCATATCCAAAGATACTCCGCTAAAAATCTGCGATGCGATATCATTATTTCATAAAAACGCTCCTCAATGAAAACATAAAATAGACCATTTGTACAAGAAATGCCAATAATTTGATATGATTTAAAAGGTATCGCACCATCCATGCCAGCTCAGCAATAATCGTAAATTGCAAGTGTAAAATGGGAATACTTAAACCTAATATTTGAAACTTCCGATCTCTGATATACGATTATCGTTGATTGGAAAATATTAAAAAGTTATGGTATGAATGCTTTAAATGGACCGTTATAAATGTGCAACGAGACAACCCACAATGGCATTAAAATTTCACATTATACAAGGAAATCATTAATAGATAATCATGGTTGAAGTCTGTTGCGGATTTCATCTTCTATGGAATAATATTTCTTTAATCCATCATCTTTATTGTGATTAAATGCCATTAGCTCCTCTCTGTTTGGTATTCATTCTTAAAATAATTTTTCCGTCATTCTGCTAATTTATTCCATTGTGCAGACCTGAGAAAAACCTACGAGTCATGAAAATGTCTAAGAAATCCAAGAGAGCAAAGGTCTCCGTCATCCCAAAAGAGAAACCAGCCAAATTGGTATTAGTAACCGATACTACCTGTCTGGGTCTTGGCAAAACTTCATGGGAATGAGTTTACAATCTACTAGAAGCAGAAGATCCAACTATACTATCAGAAGAAGAGCCGGAGGTAGATTCAAATAAAAAATCTGAGAGCACTCTTAAAGAATTGGCAAGCTCCTATCTTCACAAAATAGCATCTCACGCAAATGTTCTCCCATATAATGACTTAGTGAGATGGGTTATATAAAGTATCAATATAACAGATAGAGCATTCTTTATGTCAGATGGAAGGATGTTCGGGTATTTCAAAGCAGAAGGCATCAAGAAGATGTATCACTTACCAGACCCTTAACAAATCTACAATAAATAATTTTTGGAAGACATCACCAAAGAAAATGAGGTGGAGTCAGATCCCATTAGATATTGGAGGCATTTTCCTGAAAAACATAAGCACGAATCTTCGGGTATGTACTACATAGAATCCTTGGTGTCTCCTTATTTCTACGCTGCAACTATGATGTGTATGTTATTTGGAACTGTCAACTCTGAAAAATTTTCTATTGAGATGGTACCTTTAATGGAAGCCGCTGCTAACTCCTACATCATGGATTGGGCAACCATTTTATCTGATAAAATGGCAAGAAAAATCCTCAATTATAGGAAAAATAGGTTTATAACTACCCGGATAATACCCCCATTTTACATGAGTGCTTATATTATGGACACCATATGTTTCAACACTGAATTCCCTATCTTAGGCTGGAAGTGGACTTCTCAAAGCTCGACTCCAATCCACATTTATCACAAATATCTGTGGAAGGCCTATTACAAAGACCATATATATAGAATTTGTCATGGGTTTATCTTGCCAATTCACCAATCTATATTCAACAAACCTGCTCCAAGGTTATCCGATGAGGCCAGTGTTGACCTATCCTCAATCGGAAGCTGGTTTGGAGAAGAAAATTTCACCTATTTTCGGATATTCGGAAGTACCACTGATCCCCATGTTCTACCCTTGTACATTTCCGATAAATTGTTAGCTCAAGAAATAGCTTATCAAATAACAGAGAAAAGGATGTCTAGAAGCCTAAAGAATTCTAAGAAGCTGATGTGGCCTACATTTCCCCTCCGATGTGGATCTTTTTCTCTACATGATTTTAAACATGAAGAGAAAGAAGACCAAAAAATAAAAGGCCTCAGATTGGTAACCATCCCCAAAAGACAGTACGATCCAAGGAAGGTTTCCTTTAATTTTACATCTATGGTACAGGTTGCTGAATTTGAACATGAAGATGTTGATTTTGATGATCTATTCGCCTCGGCCGAAGGATTTTCACAGGTCAAACATTTAGCAAATTTAAAGTTTGGAGAAAGTGGCATGGAAGAGTTCTTATAGTTTAGAAACAAGAGACTACTAACAATACCTCTTGATCAGTTGAGAACTACTCTGCTGCAACAAGAAGAAAACAATGAAGAGAAGAATACAGGAAGTAAGGATGACATTCAAACTGAAAAGGAAACAACAGGTAAAAAAGATGGTGATTCCTCTGAAATGGATATACATGATCATTCAAATTTATTGAAAGAATGAGAACAGTTTGACTGTCAGATCAAGGGCCAGAACGATTCTCAAAATGTGTCTACAATGCAATTGCCCGCAACACAACAACCCATGGTGACTAGTGTTACAATTGAAGGAACACTCGGCAATATTAATACCCAAGATGTTGAGATTATCCCAGAAAATCCTTTTGAAGAAATTGTATTAAATATTGAAGATATACCGCCCCTGGATGTCTTCTACAATCCAAAGCATAGGGTTGTTGTTAGAAAATAAAGGAAGAAAAAGGAAAATCGATCAAGGTCCATTTTCATCTCCCCAAGTTGAATTAATGAATGTTGTCTGGAAGGACTCTGATGTTATTCCTTCAGAGGATTTAACCAAATTGTCTCAATATGCAGAGGCTTATACAGCAGCGACGATGGACAAAGCCTCTGAAGTCAGTCAATTGATAAAAGAAAAAGATAAAAAGATAGCGCTACTGGATGAAAGGGCAATAGTGGATCATCAGAAAATATCACATCTAGAACAACAACTGATTGAATAAAAACAAAATATTGAGCAGCTTAAAGATCAATTGAATATTGAAAAGCAAAAGCTTGACCAGCAAGCTATACATAAAGAACAACAGTTGTCTCAAGAGTTAAATAAATTACAGGTGATGCTTCAACAAGAGAAGATGGCCAAAGAAGGACAGAGTGTCTTGTTACAAGCACAAATACAAAAGTTTAAGGAGTATCCTGAACTTGATCAATTCAAAATAGAGGCTCTTGAATTAAGTAAAGCGTTGTCACAACAACTTGATATTTTATGTCATAAAATATCATTGGCTGATCCTTTATGCGTGATAGCGACATCGCTCATAGAAAAAGAAATAAACACAAGACTTGAATTTGAAGATGCCGATGAGAAAATTTTAGGATCCTCACATGGCAAGACACAAACCAAGGAATAGCTGTGAATCTTCCCAAGATTTTCGAATCACACAAGGAAATTTTATTTGCAGAATGGGAAACATAGTTGATCAAGGAAATGGGCTACCTCCAGGGCAAGAGATGTAATGAACAATTTAGTAGAATTAATCAATGACAGTTTATATGCAGCTAACCTGATTTCATATTGCATCCCAGGGAAACTCCCAAAGGTCAAAGAAATAGAGAAACAATGGAAGCAGGAGTTAGCCAATAAGGACCAACATATCAGCACAATATAAGGACTCACATGGGAAACATTCTGGTTTTATTTGGTTGAACCACACAGCCAGAAGATGAGTACAAAATTCCTCTCTAATGCCATCAGTTATATGATTCCAGAGATTTCAGATGCCACATATACCAGCGAGCTACATTCCCGATTGAGTCATCCTCATGAAGTGAAAGATATGCTATCAATCTGCTAGTTGCGTACTCTAGACATGAAAGAAATATAATGAACCTTTTTCTTGGAGATTGTAATTCTATTTTTATGAAATCAGATCTCCGATTTTACATTTTTTTAGCGATATTTTAGATAGTTTGCTTTAATTTTATTATCATTTAAACCCCTTTCATGTATTTAGAAAGAGGTCCTCAATTTTTATTAATTTTTGGACTTGAGAAGTTACATTTCTGTACTTCCAAATACATTATTTTTATTAATGGTGGATCACAATTCTGCAATTTTATGAAGAAATTGTTTTCAAGAATTTGCATTTTTGTTTTTCCTAAAGGTTGTTCTAAGTAAGAAAGAAGGATCAGATTGTTATTTGCATCAGGAGGTTACAAATGTATCTGGTATTTCTATCATAATCATGTTGTTCAATTTTATTTATGAAATGAAACATTCCTTTTGAAAATTGCTATTGTTTACATATGTATGCCTATGAAACAATTCTTTGTTATATCATTTCTAAAAACTTAGAACTGTCATCTTTTAAAATATATGTGAGCAATATAAATATATGAATGCGATATGTTATCATCATTACTTTGTTTAATTTCTTAAACAAGGTAACTATTATATGTGTATACATATTTCTTTTGGATGAATAAGTCATCTATATGATTATTCATCTAATCGGGAACAAATATAGAATCGCATTTATTATATGATACCTGGGTTAAGTAGAGTTATTTTTATTTATTTAAGTTATAGATTAGATTAATTATTATTTCCATTACCCATTATATTAACAACCAATCATCAACCCATATATCATTGGGAAATTGGTCCCATATTATCCAGTTGGAGCCACCATCCCAAACAGAAAAGGAGCTACACTAAGGTCCGGACTAGGTGGTTTTCTCCAATGTTTGAAGCTAGGATTTTAGGGGCTTCAACACACCCAAAAACTGATCGCATACTAAATTAGTGAATAGAAGTTTGGGAAACATTCTACGCAGTTTGATTGGAAATCATCCTAAAGAGTGGGATCAAATTTTAGCACAAGTTGAATTTCATACAATGAAACCCCCAACAGAAATACCGGCCAAACCCATTTCCAAATTGTGTATGGAATGAACCTAAGAGGAGTGCATGAGCTTATAAATCTAAGAAAAATAGAGTAGATAAGTGCAGCAAGAGAAGACTTTGCTACATCTCTATGAGAAATCCATGACCAGGCAAAGAAAAAACTACATAAAAGTGGTCTTAAATATAAGAGAAGAGCAGATCTCAACGATATCTTGAAGAAATTCTCTACTAATTATTAGGAACTTGAATTGCCACTTGGAGTTGGAATTTCACCACACTACAAGGGAAATACCTTTTTATAATGAAGGTTATAACAGAGGTTTTTAGTGTTATAAGATTGGATTTTTTTTTCAAAAAAATATCCGCTAAAACATATGTTTGTGATAGTGGGTGTTTTAGCAGATATTATAATGAAACTTCATCACAACTGAAAAAATATGGACAACTGAAGGTTTTAACAAATGTTTTTTTTTTTGTGTGCACTTCATGCAACAAGTAGCACTAGTGTGCTACATATATAAATGCATTAGGTTGCATGCATAACTAAAAGCACCAAGGTTTTGAATCCAAATAACAACAATGCATAATTTATATACTTCACCAGTGCTAATAGATATAAAAAATCGCCTGGGAATTCATGCAAGGAACGACACTGGGGCACACAAAAAATAATTGTTGTGTGGGTGCTTTTGATTAAAGTTGCAGTGCCGATGTGTATAGTTTGTGTAAATTCCTTGGTGCATTAGTTATATAAAAGGACTAATGTTATTACTTTTCATAATGTACCAGGTCTAGAAATAATATTTTGTAGGAGAAGGGTGTTAGTTCTATGAAAGCATTGGTGCATTAAGAATTACAATGCAACAGGGTGTTAATTACAAACAATACTAATGCTTGAAGAAATAAATGCCCTGGTGTTATCGTTTTCCAAAAAGACACTACTCATGCAAAAATATGTTGTCACAATAATTTTATATAGTATAAAACACCAGTGTGTTTTTATGTTATGGACGCACCGATTTTTTGTATCACATTTTCTCTTTTTTGGAAACATTGACCTATGACAGTGCAATTATTATAATTTTTAAAATTTGTTATTCATTAAAAAATCAACGTATATATTATAACAGTATTCATATGAATTAAAATTTGATTACTGCATTTGTATATGATGTTTTGATTAATTTTTTATATTATCAGATTTCACATCTCTTCATTATAATATTTAATCATCTATATATTTAATCATTGGTGTAATATTTCATAGTGACATTGGATAACACAATAGAATAAATTAAAATGTATTTTAGCATGTATCAGTAACATGTTCTTTGTCCTATAAAATGGGTTTTTTATTGGTAACCCCTTGTCTTTTAATTTGGACACTATGTCCATTAAATTAAAAAAAAGGTCTAATTTTCACAGACAATTAAAAATACAACATTTTGCATTGATATCCAAATATATCATCATTATTCGTTGGAACTGTTGCCAGTGCTCGATATACTTCAATGACTTGGGTTACTTGGAGCATTTTTTTGTTGATTTCATCGATTGATTTCGTCTTCTTAATATTTCTCCATCTGCAATTATAAATTAATGTGTAAAGAGTGTATCTACATTGGTGAGAATAATGAAATTTGAAATAAATAATATACATCAATGTAAGTCGAATAACAATGTACTAATGAAAAAAGTGACTCACAAATTGTGCACATGGTTTCAAAACTAAGTCTCATGCCTTGTTAAAACAAGTCTTATGTTTGTGTAGTTCCATACTTTATTTTGCATGTTTTAAACCCCATTATAAATCATATATTTAATATAAAGGATTTTTTTTTCAATTAATTAGAAACTTGGAGAAGTAAAACAACATATATACTTACAAATTACGCAATTAATCTTTTATATGCCAACATATTTTCCCAACACTTATTTAACCCAATGTCAATCAATTCTTCTAATGGCTCTTATTTGTATGTTAGCACCTATTTGAGGACATTCAAGGATGGTTGTTATAGAACAACTTAAAATATATAAAAATGAAACCTTGAGTTGATATAAGAAAATATTAACAATTACTCACAAACTTTGAAGTCAACCATTTTCTTCCTTGTCATCCTATTTTATGTGATGAATGAGTTCCATTTTTTTTTCTTTTCTACAAGAAAATACTTGAAAATTAATATTTAATGATAAATTATTTTTTTATATGTACAACGTCAATCATGATTAGATACATTTGAAGCACGTTGTTGTTGAGAAGGCTCCTCATGTGATGCAATTATGTCCATTTATCTAACCATATCCTTGTATAATTTTTTGAACATTCCTACTAGCATGTTTCACATATCAACTCGTTGATCATTTGGGATTTTCATAATCTTCCTAAAAAAAGTAATAAATTATTTTTATATTGATATATGAAAACTAAATATAATGAAATTGATGTTAATAAATGAATGGTTTGTAGTAATATATACATATAATTCTAGAAAATAATTTTAATTAGTAATATTACCTTTTGAATGATTTCTTTTGTTGTTGTATGTTTTTTCTACTGCAAGCCTAAGATGTATCATTGACCATTGCTCTCGAAACTCTTCATGTAGTTTAGTTATACTTTGGTTCTTAGAATCATTGGATTATTTTTTGTATTGTAAGTGGAAAGTACATCTATACGTTCGTTCCACTATATCCCTCATAGTTTTGTTAAAAAATCCCCTCCTCCTCCCCCCCCCCTTTCATTAACCTTCTGCACCACTCCAGATGAGCTAAGGAGTAATTCATCATCATTTACATGTTCTATAATATTTCTTTTCTTATAACAACATTGATCGTTTCCTCCATTGTTGCTCCATGTAGAACATTAAACATATAAGAATTAATAGATTTTTTGAAACATGTTATATGATATTCTAAAGTATATTATTAATGAAAAAAAAAAACTCATATTGAATAGTATTTTTTCATTCACCTGATTCATCCTTTTGCAAATTTTCTATTTGGATTTTACGATCTTCTCCACTTAGATTAGAAATAATCTTATCGACCTTCTTCATTTTGTGGCTCGACTGATACTTAGTAACCAATACATATTATTTAAACTTACGTATAGTTCAAACATATTAATTTTGTAAATAATTTACAAAGAAATTTTCTTCTCTTCTTTTTTCGATGTGCTATCATTGTCTCAGTCAATATTTCTGCTACTTAACACTTTCTCAGACATATTTTATCAATATAGAACCTGTACCATTCAATACAGAAGCCATTAAATATAGTTTATAAATAAATCAAATAATTTTCAGCCAAAAAGAGCTCTAGTAATCGGTGAGTTTATTCAGATAAACACACTGGTGCGTTTATCCCATTAAATGCACCTACCTTTTAATTGTTTGGCACAATCAGGGAAAATTATTATTCTTAAATAATTTTAAATTATGGCGTTGCGATTTGTAATGCTAAACACCATGCAATGATTTAACGGTGCTATTTTAAAGAGTTGTGTTGATGTGTTATATTACACTTGGAGAAATGATGAACATATTGGAAAAATAGAAAATGTTAAAATATATCGATGCGTTGTATAACACAGGGTGCGTCAGTGTGTTATATTACATAGGGCGCACCGTGGAACATTTAGTTGTTTTAAAGAAAAACGAACAAGGCTGACAATTTTTAGATCTAATTCAATAAGTGATTCCCCTACTCTACATGCCAAATTCCCTATATATAATAAGTACACAAACCCATTAAATATAAAATACCTAAAATAAAAAAAAACCATAATTGTGAAGTTGTCAAGGAATTTAAACTGTAAGGTGAAATTTTGTAGGAAGAAGAAAGGGTTTAAAACAAGTATTGATTTATTTTTTAATTAATTTTAATTAAATTTAAATAGGAACAAAGATTGTAATAATTTTTACTAGCCCCGGATGCGGGTGCAAATGTAGTTAATAGGGGCGATTGGACGCATGGCGATCGGACGGGAGGCCACATGCCATCCCTCACGCCACCAACGAGCCCACCTGACTGTGTTTAATTCCCCCGCCTGCTCTTTATGGAGATGGATATGGAAACGATTTGCAATACAGTGATTGAGGTTCGAGGCAGCCTCGACTGCCGCAACAGAATTTCACATAGGATTTACAGGCCTGGACATTCAATGCGGAGGTTTAATTGTTGCAGGGACCAGTTTTTAAATGAAATGGCCTCGCTTGCCCCTACGCCGATGAATTCACAGTGCAATTCGGTTCAGGACAGAGCTGGAGAGCGCACCACCACTGGGAAGCACAGTCGCCATACCCGTTGCTTGGAGCCTGCTGACAGTATTCACATTTCGCTCGCTGGCTCTTGCTTGTCTGCAACGGTGGTTCTGGGCATTCCACCTGTGCCAAACTCTGTCAATACTTAGTCGTTCCAGAGCTCCAACTCCTTCACAGCTGCGAAAATGCCAAGGCTGTGGCAGAGAATGCAGTGCAGGAGGGGGTCTTCACGTTCGGCCAGAAGGCACTCGCCCTCCATTTCGACTTCAACATCAGACACCTCCACGCCCTCAGGCAGCCTCCCACGCCTCTTCTGAGGGCGCTTGCTCCGCTCAGGCCGCAGGCTTGACTCGCCTTCAGGCGATGCGCTGCCTGCTCAGTCTCATACAGCCCTCTTCTCGTTCGATTGTGCACTTAATCGACCAAGGGTAACTGTGGCCATCTCTGTCGTCTTCCTGGAGGAGCCCCTGCCTGAGAATCTGCCGGATGAGGAGGCTCATGTCGACGGTGCACATTTGGAAGCGGAGCAACTAGACACGAGGGGTCAGCCTAGCGAGACCAGGGAGACCATGCAGGAGGACTTAGGGCGCGTTCAGGAAAATGTCATTGAAACTCCCTCAGCTGGCCACGTCAGTGCAGAACTCTCCCATGCTCAAGGCGAACCAGAAGACTACGAATGCAGAATCGAGGAGGTTTCCTCGGATGAGTAATTCAGCCCTCTTTACTTGTCTCTTTTGTTTTTCTCTGCCCTCTCTGAGGGATTGTTTTGTTGTTTCTTTCAACTCTGGTCCAATTTTTGCTAATGACCAGTCTCAGTCTTTAAAGCAGTCCAGTTTTGATATGGTCCAGTGTTACAACTATATAATGTCTATGTTCCTAGTTTTAAGTCAAAGACATTTCAGTACGATCCCCTGCGTGGGATTTTTTCAGTTGATGGTTCCTCCGGCTGGTTTCCCTCTTGCAGGGCAGCCAAAAACTAGTCTCTATCAATTGAAATTGCCTCCTCGCAGGCACAGTCATGGCCTTAGCCAGATGTACTATTTTTTTCACTGTTAATAGATTACTCTAACTTAGAAAAAAAAAAAAAAAATTTTACTAGTAAAATCTATAATAAATTTTTTATTATATAGGGTTTTTATTTTATTTTTTGAATTGTGAATAAATATAATAGAAATTGTAAAAAATACTAACAGTTTAATTTTTTTTTTCTCCATGGTTTTGGGTGAATCACAATAGCTTTCAAATTCTAATATTTCTACTGTTCCAAAATATTTTGCTACTCCACAGTGCTCCTAGTGTGTTTAGCTTGCAAATGATATCTCTTTTAATTAAACCCTAACAAAAATCGTAATAGTTTTTATTAGGAAAATAAAAAATAAAATTTAAAATTTTTACTATGCATGGTTTTGAGTGAATCACCATACCTTTCAGCTTCTGATCTTCTAAATAGTTCCTCTACTCCAAATTATTCTGCTGTTGCACAATGCTCCTAGTATGTCTCTCTTGCAAATCAATCCCTTGAAATTTTGGGTAAAATAAAGAAACAATGAATAAGTTTTTACTATTTAAAAGACTTTATGAAATTACATTTCATAAAATCAATTGCTGCTATTTTTTTAATTTAAAAAAAATATAAAAACTGCCATTTTTTTTCAATTTATCCAAAAATGATGCGTTCGATAGTCAAGCAAACTAGTGCATTTATAATAAAAGCGCACCAACATTGTTGGAGCACCAAATTTTTTTAACCACCTGACATGATATATATAAAAAAATTGAAATCCAAAAATGATGCGATTAATTTTTTAACGCAAGCACATTGTTTCTATTTAAAAACATCAGTTCTCTAATTGTGGTAAGAGCACCAAGTTGGTTGAATTCGTTTTTATTTTATAAAATACAGAAATAGGTGCGTAGCAGTGTTTTTTTTTTTAAATGCATTTTCGATAACATTTTTTTCCTTTTTAGAATACCTAAAACTAGTGTGGGTATTATTTGAATGACCCGGTGCTAGGTTTTTTTTAAACGCGTTTGTGTGCTTTGTTCTGAAAAGCACACCAGTGGCGTTTAAAAGCTCTCTGAAATTTTATTTTCACATAAAATGACTTACTAATATCAAATTATCTTTAGGACACATCCACGTGAATTACACTAGTTCATAGTATACATTTCCGCTTAAAGTCACCTTAGTCTTGAAAAATGGTTTGAAAAATATATTGAAATTCACATTGTGGTTATATGGTTTTCGAGATTAATTTTAGATATACACACAAAATTTTATTTCTGATTTTTCTGAAATCTAGGGACAAAATCTCAATAATATCAAATGGCCAATTCTTCAAATTCTATTTCATTCCATATCGTTTATCAAAGTCCTTCACAAAGTTATCCCTTTCCATCTCTAGTAAGTTAATATTTTATTTATATTTTTATTATCTAATTGAATTTATTTTTTTCATCCATGTCAATTTGAATAAAAATGTATCCAAATTTATAGGATCATAATTCAAAATCGAGTTCATATGCAAAAATATTCCTCCATATCAAAAAGGTTGGAATCCAGACTTATTAGGAGCAACATATCACAAGCAGTTGGTAGATGAAAATGGACAACCTCTTCACCCTACTGTTGATGCCTCGAAAATCGCTGCAACAACATCGGGGAAAACCACCAGGTCAAGGACTTGAAGACCGTCCCTTATCCATTTGAGATAATGGCTCCAACTGGGGATTACGGGACCAGTTTAAAAATGAAATATAATTGGGTGGATTGGGTAGTATTTATAACTAACTATGACTTGGTGAATGAGAGTGACAACAAGCTTAAAAAGTATATATATAAACCTATCTCTATCGCCGGATGAATTATCTTTCTCTTATATGTGATTTAAAATATGATCTTAAGTGTATGTAAATGAAGATTTATCAAACATTTGTAGAAATGTAAAACAATTTAAGATAACTGATTTGATTAAATAGTTAATCAAATCAATTGATTAAGCACATATCACATTTAATAATTGCATGTATTTGTTCATGTATAAAAAAGGGAAATCTAAACATGTTTATAATTGAGTAAATGTTGGATTGGTGTTTTAAAAATATACATATAACAAAACATCATAAATAAATTTAACTATTTCTCATATGTGTTAGGGTCCTGTGATTTAGCAGATTGGAGGACCAAATGCATAGGGTAACATCAGACTAGTCTTTGGATTCCTAGGACCTAGCCTTCCTAGATTAAGAGAGGGCTCTCTCTATTTTGTGCAAAGGATGTGAAATTGTTTGTTTTATTTTAGGCTAGTTGTTAAGTTTAGGGTTTGTTTGTTTGTTTGGGTTGGGTAAATGATCAAGTAGATTAGATGGAATGAGATATTTTCAAGTCATTGGGCTATGGAGTCTACAAAAATTCATGGAAGGTTCAACAATGGATTGGGGAGCATCACAGGGAAAATCTAGCATGGGCAGATGGATTCTCAAGGTTTGGTGAAATGAAATGAACATCAAGTTTGTGAACAAAGTAGGGCAAAGGGAAATCAAGAATCCTTTGTCAAATAATTAAAACAAGAAGGGACTTCAACACTATTTGGCATAAATAAGTAATCAATAGATAGGGCACACCAACAACTCTTTGATTCAACTCAAGCAAGTAAGCATTTCAAACAAACAAACCAATGAAATATAGAAACCAAGAAACTCATTTAACTTCTAGTGATTTCACATTCAAGGTTAGAAAACAATTAAGATTAACACATAACTTTAATCAAGGAGAGGGAACTCCTAGACATCATTGATTAGAGCTATAAAGATCTTTTAAACAATTTTTGAAGCATGGACAAAGGGTATGATCGAAACATAGCCTCTTTGGCAAATCTAAACAATGGTACTTCAAAGAGAGACCTCAAAATAATCTTTTAGTGATATAAAACAAGCAGGGCTTACCATAAAACATCTATGATATCTACTATATTAAACCATTCATAAGATAAACAAGCTTGGGTGGGTTTAGAGAGAAATTAAGACTTCTCTAAACTGACCTAGCAGAGGAAAACATAGAAGTAGTGAAGGGTAAACAGAGCTAAGGTGTCTTTAAACAACATTTCTTAGTCTAAATATTTTGTCCTATTGCAATATAGAAGGATGAAACACAATGATATATAAGAAAACAATAACTGAATAGAAGAAAATCACCATTAACCAAGCTCAGGGATCTTGTAAGCAATCCTTCTCCATCAATAAGCAAAACAAGCCATTCACAAGCTCCATAACACCAATTTCTCTTCAAGCTCCAAAGACTATGTATTACTCACAAGATTCATAACAACAACCCTTAAACATGAATTCTCAATTCTATATTTAACTAACAAGGAGGAGAAAACCTAATAGAGTCTCTAGAAGCCTACTGGCTAATCAGAAATGTCACTTTTGTCCTTGAGACCTTGCAAGGCCCAAGGCACAAAATATCTTTTCGGGCATTTTTAGCAAAGAAATTGACGTTTGGACTCTGCTAAGCCTCCAAATACTTTCCAAACATACATTGTTGACTTTTCCTCTGTAAGGGTGCAACACTGAGTTTTAGGATAAATTTCCATGCCAAGGGCGTAGCACAGGAGCAATAAAACTGGGTCAACGTGCAACAATGTTTTGAAGGTCTTCCTGATGTTGGAATAGGCTCCATGATGGCTTGTTGGAAAGCCTGTTAAGTCTACTTTCCAGAACTACCCTTTATTTTATTATTGGACCTCCACAACCTATTCAAAAATAAAAAATTCCAAGGATGGTAAAGGCACAACACCTGTCCTAAAAACTAGGCAGAAAGGTGAAAATTAGGGTGTTTTTTACCCTTTTGGAGGACCAAAAGAACTCCAATTGACCTCAAAATTTGTGAGCATGTTATACATGAGCTGCAGATTCCAAAATGTAAGCCCTTCCTCCTGAGGATGCTCTGATAAAAAGTGTAGCACCATGGGTGCTACCCCCTTGGCCCTCCAAATCAGCAAAAAACCAAAATTTGTCAAAATTCTCCCAAATTTGGTGGAAGTGTGCCTCATGAGTTTTGAGAGACCTGTAGAGAAGCTTGTGCCAAGATTCCAAAGTTAGCTTGGCATTTTTCTTCTTTTAGTGCTTGGATCTTGGTTTGAGCCTTCTTGATTTTAGCGCTTGAAATTGGGTTTCTCCCGGCATAATGTTTAGTCATCCTCCTTTGGAGATCAAGATTATGATTTGCTTTCTTCAATTTAGCCTCCAAGTGTATGTTGGCTCTTTCCAACCAAGGCTCCCAATCATGTGCTATCTCCATGGACAACAACTCATCTAGAGGGAGCTATTATGCTAAGGTTGATTCTTGTTCCCTTTGTTTTGCCAATGCCTTCTTCAACCCCATGGTTCTAGGTCTCCTCCTAGATTGTCCTTCCTCATGCTCACTCTCTTCATAAGTTCCCATGATTTCTTATAGTTTTACCTGTGCTCCTTGGGCTTCTTTCTGGGCCTTGATGGCTCTAGCCTCATAAAAATAAAATTGTGCTCCTAGCTACCTGTTCTCCAAGTCAAGGGCATCATTCACACTCTTGGCCCTATCTAAATTTTCTTGGAGGTCTTCAATTTTTTCATTTTCATTGTGGAGGAGAAAGTTTGTGATCCTTGCTTCATTCTCCTCATGACTCTCCACCTGAATGATTTCAAAATCCCTCTCCACTTCATGATCTTCTTCTTCTTCCTTTCTCTTTTGTTTCCCTTTGTCTAGTGGCTAAGCTGAGGTGGATGGCATGGTCCCTTCCCTTTTGGAGGCAGAAAACACAAGCCTTGGCCCTCTTTGATAGGTCAAGGAAAGAGGTGTGATTGTGGTCTTGATGGTGTCTTGATCATATATGTGATCCTTGCTGCTGTCATTACCCTCTTCATTTTCATCATTAGTATCATTGGTCATTATGTTTTCTGCCTCATCATTGTACTCTTTGCTCTTCAACATCATCACCACTTTCAACCTCTTCACTGATTTCTGCATTGTCATTTTGTTCTTCATCAAAGCTGCTTACGTTTTTATTGCTATGATCTTCAATTTGACTATCATCCCATTCATTTCCTTCATTATTTTCATGACTGTCATTAGCCTCTTATGGACTTTCTGCACAATCATCATCTTCATTTTGTTCATATTTTTTGTTTTGTCCATCATTGAGGCTTTCTTCAAAGGTGTCACTGCTGCCTTTAGTTTCTGCATTGTCCTCACTGTCATCATCTTTATCTATGCTGCCTTTAGCTTCTGCACTTTCCTCACTGTTTTCATCTTTAAGATTGCTTTCCTCTTTATCTTCTGCACTGTCACCATCTTCATTATCACTGGCTTGCTCACTTCCTTCTTCTTGATCATTTTCTTTCTCTGTCTTTTCTTCATCATCCTCCTCTTCATCATCATCAGTTTCCTCTTCTTCATCATTCTCTGCCTATTCATCATTGTCATTTTCTTCTTCCTCATCATTTGTTTCTTCCTCATTATCTGCCTCTTCATCACTTTCTTCATCATCATTTTCTTCTTCCTCATGTTCACCTACCTCTTCATCACTTTCTTCATCATCATTTTCTTCTTCCTCATCTTCACCTGCCTCTTCATCACTTTCTTCATCATATTTTTCCTTTTGTCACTATTCTCTTCATCACTGTCCTCTTCATCCTCTTCATTGTCTACCTCTTCTTCATCATTCTCTTCTTGATCTGATGCTTTAGGAGAAGGTGAGGGAGGGAGACTTTCTTGAGGAGAGGATTCATGTGTAGATGAGGAGTCATGGTCAGTGGGGGGTGATGGAGGAGTGGATGGAGGTGGATGAGATGACGAGGGTAAATTTGGCCGATGATGAGGCTGTGGGTTTGTGAAAATTTCATGGGTGATGAACACTTCCCATGGAATACCTTGTTGCTCGAATTGATGCAACACAATCATCTTGATAAGAGAATGGTGAAAAAGACTTTGCATTTGTTGTGAAGGAGGTCTCTTTTGCACAATGTAAGACATCTTATCAATACTTCTATAAAGATAATAAGGAAAATGTAATAGCTTGGCCCTAGTGAAGTCCATGAGAAGTTGTACATGGTAGGAATAAAGCCTAGAAAAGCTACCCTCACATGTAAAATATTTCATGATGAATTTCATCAAGGGCGCATATCTCTCCAGTAGATGTGAACATGGAAAAATGGATTTGCAGTGAGCTTGGTATCTAGGTTTCAAGAAGGGTTGATAATGGCTCAAGTCCAAATTTTCCTGTTTGAACCACTTCTCTCCCACACTAGGTATCTCGGTGGCCATAAAAATGGTATTGATGGATAGCTCAAAGTTCACTCATGCTAAGTTTATTTGATGGCCATGGAGGTTAAGGATGAAATGCCTGGTCAACTTAGGATGACTTTGGACCTGTTGTACCCTTTCACAGAAGTCAAAACAACCCACCTCTTGGAAATATGCAACTGTCATAGGAGAGGCCATCGATTCCTTGGTATTCAGTGGCTCAAATTTGTTTACCCTTCCACCCTTTTTCTGTTTTCTTCTAGGCCCTTGGCCTCCCTTACCACTGCCACTATTAGTTTCCCTTGACATTTTTCTCTTTTACTCTTGCCTTGAAGGCCAAAACCCTAATTTTTCTTTACGAAACTGATGGAGAAATCTAGGGTTTTTTCCTCTAATTTAAATAACAAGAACTTAGGAAATGAAGGTGGTGCCCTTTTTACTTACCCCTCAGAAGTGTTATGGAACCTTTGGAGGTGACTTTGAGGATGTTTGCAGTAGATTGAGGGCTTGGTTTTCTAGAGAAACCTTATAGTTGAACGCGCAGCGCAGGCGCGTAGCACCGGGCCAGTCGGGTTACTACACGGGCCTATTGGGCTGCTGCTTGAATGTGCGATGCAGGCGCGTAGCGCCAGGCCAGTCATGCAAAGGTTGTCGGGTCTGTCGGGAAAAGGTTGTCGGGCCTATCGGGCAAAGGCTGCCAGGCCTATCGAGCAATTTCTGAAACATGCAGAATTAAGCGAACAAACAACAGGGTGAATGTTCTTGTTTGGTTTCTTCATGAAATTTTTGGTGTGTAGCACTCGAGCTTGTCGGGTCAGATCTGCATGCAGTGCCAAACACGTAGCGCCTAGGCCTGTTGGGTCAGTTTTGCATGCTAGTTCTGTTGGGTTGCCGGGTTTGCATAGAATGAACGCGTAGCATCTATTCACAGGCGCACAACACACCGTTGAATTTTCAGAGGAAAGCACCCGCAGGCGCGTAGCATGGTGTCCAAGGAGTGTAGCATAGGGTTTTCTTGCTTGATTTTGCCCGAAACTCACAAATTCACTTTGAAGGCTCCTCACTCTTTCAAATGCAATAAGATAGGAAGAGAGAAGAGAGGTCCTTGATACTTTTTAGGGAAAAACAAATTAAACTTGTAAACCCGCTTTTGCTAATGTTTTGAGTTTTTTGGTCACTTTATCGCTTTGACTGATATCTTTTTGACCTTTTATTGTAGGTGACTTGAAAACTTTTCAAATTAGCTCTTATTCCTTTGGTTTTGAAATTTCTGAGTGTGAGTGACATGAAAACATGTTTTATTTCCTCCTTATTGATTTTGGGCAGTGAGGCATAATAAACCTATCTCTAACAAGTGCTTTTTCTTTATAACCATGTATGCCATTTCCCTTTAGCCACTTCTGATTTTCAGGTGCCATGTCATATTGATCTTGTCCCTTCTGACATTCTTGGATTTTGGAAACTTTAGTCACATCACAGTAACCTCGTGATTATCTTGATTTCTCCTCTTGAAACTCAACCCTAGGCCTTTATTCCTTTGACCATTTGAGGGCAATTGACTGCTCTTGAAAACTTGACCTCCCTCACTGATACTCTTTGCATTCTCTCCCTTTGAGGTAGTGAAACACTTTACCTTGACAAACCCTAGGAGTCACCTTCAACAGTCCCTGCAAACCTTCTATGTGTTGCATTGGATCCTTGTTAGGCATACTGCAGGTCAAATTGGGTTTAGGAATCTTGATTTTCTTGAACATAGGCTGCTTCTTCTTTCTTTGCTGTGGATGTGCTTTAATGAGGAGCAAGCCCCTTACCTTACCAATTTTTTTTGCTGATAATCATATTGACACTCTTGTAGAAATGTCAAAATGAACAGTTATCCTTTGTAGAACTTTAAACTTGATAAGGGGTTATTCCTTGTAGACCTTTATGATCTATCTTGGACAAACAGGTATTGAATTTCTCTCATAGTTGATTCAGCTTCTAGCACATGAAAAATAGTGATTTAGAACACCAAAAATAACCTTACAATCTATCAAACACTAGTGACCTAGTGGGAGGCTCTTTTGACTTGTCCTTTACTGAAATTGGGCTTGGGATCTCAACAGTGGAAAAACAGAGCTTTTTAATCAATGGGTGTATTTGAGTATATATAAATGGATGCACTTGACTGATCTAAAGACCCCATAGAGGTATTTTGAGACCATCAATGCTTAAGATATCTGGTGAACATGGGGAAAAGGTAGGTTGGTTGGTGATTCTAGATGGCAAGTGGAGGGGTGAGGCAAGGTAAAACAGAGTACTGAGGTCATGGGTGAAAAAATAGGATAAATATGAATGGAAGGAACCCATGAGGGGTCCTCCAGGACTGGTAAGCTAACCATGACATGACAGAAGAGTGAAATAGTGAAAAATTTATCCTAAGGATAATGAAGGCAGTGAGATTTCTAAAACTCACAATATTCCTGAATCTTGTTTTTAGAAATCTAGGACTGATATTTAGTCATCTTCAGATAGTAAAAATTATTGATGACTAACGGTGGCTCCACTTGGGGAGGGAAACTCCTTTTTAGGAGGTTTCTAGAACTTCAAATATCAAATCTCTAAGTTTATGAAGACCAGTGCCTCATCCATTGGGCAACATTTTTCTTCTTCATTTGTGGATGTTTTTCTTTGAAGTTATGATCTCAAGAATCTGAAAAACATGATTACTTCAACCTCATCTCTACTTACCCAGCCTACTTTGTCTAGCATTTTTTCTTTCTTGGGTGCACTTGGACCGACAAACCCTTGGCATTCCTTTTCTTTTGAAAGAAAAACAAACTAACTACTTGTATCCTTATCGCTTCCAAAATTTCAGATTATGCTAGTGAACTCCTTTTATTCTCTACCTAGACTATTTGACTGTCAAGATTAAGCTGTATGACAGATTTCATTCTCTAAGCTATTGACATGAAATTGAAAACATGATTTGAAATGGGATTAAACAATATTATTCAACATGGGTTGTGGCATTGGGACAAGTTGCACACAGATATTGTTTTTGTATAAAACAAACTAGAAAGTATGAGGGTTGTGTGTCATCATTTGCTAATCATCCCTATCTTTCTCCTTGGTTTAGATTTGAGCATTGATAACCAACATATTTTTCTCCTAATCTATTTCTACTCACAAGTGAAGTTTTTAGGTGTTTTGACAAGTTCTCTTTTACTAACCTATCAACAATAAATTGAAAACATGTTCAACCATGATTAGGCTAGATGACTCAACAAGAATCTTTTTGAACAAGTAGTGGCATTTAGACTTGCTCACTTTCAGTAGTACTCTTTTTTGGGTATGGGGTTGTACCTCTTCTTTAAATCTGCCCTCTTTTTCCTTTTCTCTATTTTTCGAAATGTTTTGTTTTGTTTTGTTTTACATGACTTATCCTCGTGCAATGTTATGTACAATGAATGAAAGCTTCAAACTAGGACTCTTGACAAAAATAGTGCTTAAGCATCCTGCCATTGACAGGACCTCCGAACACCTCTACTCCATCTAGATCTTGTAAAAATAAAGCATTATTACCTCTAGCTGAATGAATGATGTAAGGACCCTTCCACAAATTTTCAAACTTGCCATGTTTTCCTTTGTCCTCCCTCCTTGAATCCCATTTCAACACTGTATATCCAATGTGGAAATCATTTTCTTTGGTTCTTTTGTCAAATATTTTCTTTATGTTTTCTTGCATTGCTTGTGTTCTTTTGTAAACTTCTTCCCTTTACTGTTGCAAATGAATGGTTTGGTTCAACCTTCTTTGCATGTCATTTTCTTCTGATTGAACCTCTTGAGGAAGCTTCATAAGCGGAACTCCCAATGATTTTGGGAAAACAACATCTATGACATAAAATAGCTGATAGGGAGACATATTAATAGATTTTTTAGTTTTTAGCCTATCAGCCCATAGTGCATGCACCAGTTTTCCATGCCATGATTTGTTGTTTTCTTCCAATAGTTTCTTGATGATGTTCACCAAACTCTTGTTAGAGGACTCAGCTAGTCCATTACCTTAAGGGTAATAAGCTATAGAGTGCCCCAGTGTGATGAGATACTTGTAGCAGAAGTCCACCATTCTCTTGGAATTAAATGCTGCATCATTATCGGTGATGATCTTCTTGGGACGACCGAATCTGGACAAGATGTTGGTTTCAAGGAATTTTATGATGACTGAGCCGGTATCATTCCTTGAAGGGATGGCTTCTATCCATTTGGTGAAATAATTAGTAGTAGCGAGAATGCACTTGTGTCGAGTAGATTAGGCAGGGTGGATTTCTCTAATGAAATCTAAACCCCACTGCTGAAAAGGAGTTTCGACACTAATAGGATGCAAGGGAAAAGGTAGTAGTTTTTTCTTGCCATCAAAGATTTGGCATTTATGGCAAGTTGCAACTATTTTATGTGTATCGGGGAAAAGAGTGGGCCAATATTAACCAGATCTAATGATTTTATTGGCTGTGGTTTTCTAGTAGAGGTGACCTCCACACTCTCCTTCGTGAAATTCATACATAATTCTATCTGCATCATCTTCAAGCAAACATTTAAGAAATATGCCAATAGAATTTTTCCAGTACAAAGCTCCATCTAAAATGCAGAAATTTAAAGATTTTTGTTTCAAGAATATAGCTTTTGTTTTGGATAAAGTAGGAGGAACATTAAGATAAAGAAGCACATATAGAATATCAGCATACCAGGATGAATTCAAAAATACTTCTTCAATGTGTGGAGTTGTGAACTCTTCCTATTCCTCTAATACATCAACCATATTCATGTCTAATACTTGAAAATTTGATTCAGCTATGAGTTTTGTGAGTCCTTGTCCTTTAACCAGTTTAGTGGGTTTGATTTCTAAATCATATTCTAAGATAATAGCAATCCATTTACCCCTTTTATCATTAGGGTCTTGATTCAAAATATCTTTAACAACCGTGTGCGGAACAAAAGTAATAACATGGGTGTGCAAAATGTAAACTCTGAAGTCCTTCAATGCTTTGATCAAGGCGAAGGCTTGTTTCTCCATGATGTTATATTTTAGAGAAGCATCTCCAAGGGATTTTCTGAAGAAGGCTATGGGTTGTTCTTGCCCCATCATTTTCTTATGTAACAATACTGTGGCAATGGTATGTTCAGATGCAAATGAGAAAATGTAGAAGTCCTTGGTAAAATTGGGACTGTTTAGAACCAGTGTTTGGGTGAGTGCTTGTTTAACTAGTTCAAAAGATTTTTTAGCTTCCAAGGTCCACTTAGCTCCTATATCCTTTTTTATCATGTTTGTAATATTCCTCAAGGGTTCAACAAGGTTGGGGATGAACCTTCTCAAAAATTTGATCTTCCCAATGAAATATTGCAACTCCTTAATGTTTCTATGATGGCTGATTTGCAATACGCCTTCAATCCTTTTGGGGTCTATTTTGATTCCTTCCTCGGAGATGATGTGGCCTATGAGTTTTCCTTCTTGGAGACCGAACAGTGTTTTCTTGGGATTCAAAGATAGGACATACTTCCTACACTTTTCAAAAAAAATTCTTAGGTGAACTATGTGCTCTTCATCAGTCTTAGAGTAAAAAATGATGTCATCAAGGTAAATGACTATGAAGTAGCCTATGTCTTCTAAAAAAGCTATGTCCATGGTCCTTTGGAAAGTGGCCCTCGCATTCATCAACCCAAATAACATTTTGACATACATGAATGTACCCCAAGGTGTGGTGAAAGCAGTTTTGTGTTGATCACTTGGGAGTACTAGTACTTGGTTGTAACTGTAAAAGCCATCAAGCAGTGATATTCTCTTAGAACCAACTACCTTTTGAAGCATGTGATCCATTTTAGGAATGGGGTAGTTATCTTTTAGGGAGGCCTTGTTAAGATTTCTAAAGTAAATGCAAAGCCTAATCTCCCCTATCTTCTTCTTGACTAACACAAGGTTGGAAACCCAATCTAAGTACTTAAGGGGAGCTATGATCCTAGAATCATACATCTTTTTAATCTCTTTCTCAACTAATGGTAGTAAGATAGGGTTTATTCTCCTCAATTTTTGTTTGAAATGTTTTTGATTTTTCTTGAGAGGAATTCTATGTTGAATAATGCTTGTGTCATATGATTTCAAATCCTCATACCCCCATGCGAACACATCTTTAAACTCTTTAAAAAACTCAATATACTTATGTTTTATATGAGGAGGAAGAGTCTTGGAGAGTTTGATCATTTTGGGTTCCTTTATGCTACCTATGTTATATTCTTCCACATTAGTCTCTGTGGACTCCATCTTTGGTTTTTTAGCTACATCATTAAAATAAAAAAGCTCTTATAATGGTGTAAGCCCCCTTGGTAATGTGTCATCTTTACATTGTAAAACTTCAAGGTCCCTTTTATCTATATTTTCAAACAATTTTACCTTGTAAGGATGTTCAAGCAGAATTATATCAGTTGTAGAGGACAACTCTATTTTGTGGGCTTGTTTTTTAGCAAAGCAATCTTCTTCCTGCCCTAAGCTTGGTTCTTGTATTGCAAAATCATTTTTAGATTGCAGAAAATCATTAATTTGTTTATCACCCTCAAACACTTGCCAATATTCTTCGTTGTCAGGTACTTTAGGCCGGTTTTTTACTTTGACAGTGAACTGTTCATTTGCATGGGGTATTTGGCAATTGCTTGCAGCAAAGACAAGCTCATTGTCAAGGTTGTTTTGTGCTCTAGGGATGAAAATGAGTTCATATTTCTCAAAGGTTTTTAGGAGGTCTAGGGAAGCATTCCTATACTCTATTAGTCTAGGATTCTTAGCTGAATACTCCCATTTGATTTTCCTAATGACCAATTCTCAGTCTCCTTGGACTGAGATTCTCTTAGCTCCTATGTCTTTTAGAAAATGTAAACCAAGGAGGAGAGCTTCGTATTCTGCAATGTTATTAGTGCATTGGAAATCCAGTTTATAGGAATGGCCTTCATTCGTGTTATGTATCTAGATACCAGCCCTTGAACCAAATTTTCTATAGGAGACATCAAAGCTGATGTTCCACAATGTTTCTAGTTCATATTTTCCACCATGTTGTTGTTGAGGGTTGCTAAAGCTTTGGCCGATGAGTTCTTCATTCGGTGTTTGGTTTGACTATCATGGTGTGTCTGAATCTATTTCAATTTCATTTACCTTTGTACTGATGGCATCTTCGTTATACAAGATAAATGATTCAAGGTCTGAATGAATGGAATAAACATAGGTGTTGTTATTAGTGAAGTTCTTAGTGTCGGTATCATTTCCTATGTTCAAAACTTTCAAAACTTAGGACCTTTACATGTCTTGGGTAATCATTTCAGTGAGAGGTAAGGTTATCTTGATTTTAGCAATCTCTCCTTCAAAACTGAAAGGTACTTGTGTTTTAGGCATATTTACATCAGTTTTATCAGCCAAATTTTTTCTACAAGTTTAATTTGCTGATTCTGATTTGAGGCTTTGGAAAAAAGAATTTTCTTATGGCCACTAGTAGGTGCATTAGGGCAGCTTGGGTCACTAATTTTCTTGCTAGTTTGGTCTTTGTTTGGATCATCTTTCTTAACCATGGTGTTGGTACTGTTTATTGTCCTCTTAGGAGTATTTTCAATGGTTTTCCTAATAGCAGTGCCTGATTTGTTATTTTTGGAGATTTCTTGGTTCCTCTTGCTCTTAAGGTCATATTTCCTATGGACTTCCATTATGGAATTTTTGAATCCCAAATTGTAGTCTTCAGAATCATCATAGTTTGCTTCAGTTTGATCTGAGGAGAAGAAACTTTGTTCTTCTTCAGTGAGAAAAACACCACCCTCATTATCAGAGCCTATCAGGTTTATATGGTTTTCTTCTGGCTGTTCAGTATCTCTTTCCCCTTCATCTACATAGTTACCTTGGAAAGGGGGCCTAATCTGTTGGTCATTTTTCCTTTGTCTGATTTGGGGTGGGCTCTTCTGAAGTTATAATTCCTATTTTTGTTTTGGGAATTTGGTTGATTTTCCCTAGGAGGTGCTTTTTCATTTAGGCTTATCCTCTCCATAATTCTCTCCATTGTTTTAACTAAGTTGTCAATCTTTGCATCAGATGAAGAGGTTGAGGGCATAGTTTCATCTTTGTAGGTAACTCTATTTTATGATCTCATCCTAGCCCTCTTTTCAATGAGGTTAGCCTCTACACTCACAACTCCCCTTTGCATTTCTTCTAAAGTTTGGGGATCTTTCTCTCTTAATTGGTAGGTCATGTCGGGTTCAAAGCCTTCTGGAAATTTCAGTAGTGCTAGGCCTTGTGGGGGCTTCATGTGAGGTGGGAGGGCATTATACACACTATTGAACCTAGTGCAATAGTCTTGGATGCTTTCCCCGACATTTCTCTTAAGGTTGTTATATTATAAGAGGACTTGGAGAGGGTTTTTCTTAATTTCCCACTTGTTTATGAATGTTTGGTAAAGGGAAGGGAGATCATGTATGCTGTTAGGAGTCAAGATTTTGAACCCTTTTTTGGATTTTCCTCCTAAGATTTGGGCAAATATTCTCATTTTTATGGTCTCCTCTTCTAATTCCATGTAGTCAAAGGCATCATTCATTTTATCTACATGTTGTTGGGCAGTGGTAGATTCAACTCCAATGAAGTGGGGAATTATGGATTGGTAGTCATTTGGTAAAGGTACCAGAGGTTGTGGTAACACTAGGGGGGCATACCATGCTGCCATGATGAGAGCTAATGGAATCCAAGGGGGATTTACAAGAGGAGGGTTTGTGAGATGGGATGGAGTGGTTTGCACAGTGGTGGTATGAATGGGTGTGGTGGAAGTACTTGGACCAACAAACTGATTCTGAGCAGAATTGGGATGAAAAGAGCAAAAGTGGTGGAGTAGTTGGAAATCAGGAGGAGTGGAAGGAGAGGCTCTCCGCCAGGACTCTGCTGTAAATCTATGGGCTCAAGGTCAGTCTGGTCAATCCTACTTTGTGACTTGGTTCTGAAAATGTTTCTTGTATGGTGGAAGTCAAAATGGGGATCTTGCAAGGCTGTAAGATGTTTAGGGACAAAAATTGCTCTATGAATGGTCCTATCAGTAGTTGAATCTTTAGTTTTGGAAGTTTGCCACAAAATCCTTTCTGGGTCATCAACTATGGTAGGAGGTTTTGGGTCTGGATGAGATTTGGTACTGATCCTTTGTGAAGCCAGATTTCAAACTCAAAATGTAAAGAGGCTGAAATTTTATGACTGCTTTCAGAAGGGTGACCTCTCTAGGTGTTTGTTAAACTCGCACAGTGTGTGGCTAGGCTTCTAAACTTCTCAGGCCTGATTTGACACAATCCTAGGGAATCCTATGAACACTAGTAGAGTTAGAAGGCCTACTAGAGGCTAGTGGAGTCACCAAGTGGATGTTTTTAGTTTGTTTTGAGGATATGTGTTTATGTGCCACCACCAATAACTGACAAAAAAAAAATCTAGGGATGTTTTTTGGGGTTTTCTAAGTTCCTTTATGTAGCCCTAAGGTTTCTATGAGTGTACTCTAGTTGAGTCATCATTTTGCTAGCATGGTGAAACAGTCATATTCTACTCTTGGCTAACGCTTCAGTTTTCTAAGTTTGATTGAGATTTGAGAGTTCCTAAGAAATACTTAGGATGTTTTTGACTCAATGTCCCATCATGATCACCATTATGTTTGGAGATGAGGTGGTGATAAATCAATAGATATTGTTTGACAAGGGCTTCTTAATTTTCTAAGGATGTATAAGCTTGTTATTTACTCAGAAGGTCCCACCGTGATCGCCATTATGTTAGGGTCCCGTGATTTAGTAGATTGGCGGATCAAATCAACAGGGTAACATCAGACCAGTATTTGGAGTCCTAGGACGTAGCCATTATAGACTCAAAGAGGGCTCTCTCTCTCTCTTTTGTGCAAAGGATGTGAACTTGTTTGTTTTTAGGGTTTGATTTTAGGCTAGTTGTTAAGTTTAGGGTTTGTTTTTTTGTTTGGGTTGGGTAAATGATCAAGTAGAATAGATGGAATGAGATATTTCAAGTCATTGGGCTATGGAGTCTATAAAAAGTCATGGATGGTTCAACAATGGATCAGGGAGCATCATAGGGAAAATCTAGCATGGTCAGATGTATTTTCAAGGTTTGGTGAAATGAAATGAACATCAAGTTTGTGAACAAATTAGGGTAAAGGGAAATCAAGAATCCTTTGTCAAATAATTAAAACAAGAATGGACTTCAATACTATTTGGCATAAAGAAGTAATCAATAGACAGGGCACACCAATAACTCTTTGATTCAACTCAAGCAAGTAAGCATTTTAGACAAACAGTCCAATGAAATATAAAAGGTGAGAAACTCATTTAACTTCTAGTGATTTCACATTCAATGTTAGAAAACATTTAAGATTAACACATAAACTTAATCAAGGAAGAGGGAACTCCTAGACATCATTGATTAGAGCTATAAAGATATTTGAAACAAATTTTCAAGCATGTACAAAGGGTATGATCGAAACATAGCCTCTTTGGCAAACCTAAACAACGGTACTTCAAAGAGAGACCTCAAAACAATGTTTTAGTGATATCAAACAAGCAGGGCTTACCATAAAACATCTATTATATCTACTGTATTAAACCATTCATAATATAAACAAGCTTGGGTGGGTTTAGAGAGAAATTAAGAATTCTCTAAACTGACCTATCAGAGGAAAACATAGAAGCAATGAAGGATAAACATAACTAAGGTGTCTGTAAACAACATTTCTTAGTCTAAACATTTTGTCCACTGCGATATAGAAGGATGAAACACAATGATACATAAGAAAAAAATAATAGAGTAGAATCACATCACCATTAACCAAGCTCAGGGATCCTGTAAGCAAGCCTTCTCCATCAATAAGCAAAACAAGCCATTCAGAAGCTCCACAACACTAATTTCTCTTCAAGCTCCAAAGAATATGTACTACTCACAAGAGTCATAACAACAACCCTTAAACATGAATCCTCAATTCTCTATTTAACAATCAAGGAGGAGAAAACTTAACAGAGTCTCTAGAAGCCTATTGGCTAATAAAAAATGTCACTTTTATCCTTGAGACCTTGCAAAGCCCAAGGCACAAAATATCGAAAACGAAATATCTTTTCGGGAATTTTTAGCAAAGAAATTGACATTTGGGCTCTGCCAAGCCTCCAAAAACTTGCCAAGCATACATTGTTGACTTTTCCTCTGTAAGGGTGCAACATTTAGTTTTAGGATGAATTTCAATGCCAAGGGCGTAGCACAGGAGCAAGAAAACTGGGTCAACTTGCAGTCGTGTTGTGAAGGTCTTCCTGATGTCGAAATAGGCTCCATGATGGCTCGTTGGAAAGTTGGTAAAGTTTAATTTCCAAAAATACCCTTGGTTTTCTTATTAGACCTCTGAAACCTATTCAAAAAGAAAAAATTCCAAGTTTGGTAAAGGTGCAAGAGTTGTCTTGAAAACTAGGTAGAAAGGTGAAAATTAGGTTGTTTTTTACCCTTTTGGAGGACCAAAACAACTCCAATTGAAATAAAAATTTGTGAGCATGTTGTAATTGAGCCAATGATTCGAAAAATGTAAGCCTTACCTTCTGAGGATGCTCTGAGAGAAAGCATAGCACCATGGGTGCTACCCCCTTGGCCCTCCAAATCAGCAAAAAACCAAAATTTGTCAAAATTCTCCCAAATTTGGTGGAAGTTTTCCTTATGGATTTTGAGAGACCTGTAGAGAAGCTTGTGCAAAGATTCCAAGGTTAGCTTGGCCTTTTTCTTCTTTTAGTGCTCAGATCTTGGTTTGAGCCTTCTTGAGTTTAGCCCTTGCAATTTGGTTTCTCCGGGAATAGTGTTTAGGCATACTTCTTTGGAGATCAAGATTATGATTTTCTTTCTTCAATTTAGCCTCCAAGTTTATGTTGGCTCTTTCCAACCAAGGCTCCCGATCATGTGATATCTCCATGGCCAGTAACTCATCTAGAGGGAGCTGTTCTGCTGAGGCCGATTGTTGTTCCCTTTGTTTTTCCAATGCCTTATTCAACCCCATGGTTCTAGGTCTCCTCCTAGATTGTCCTTCCTCATCCTCACTCTCTTGATAAGTGCCCATGAACTCTTCTAGTTTTACCTATGCTCTTTGGGCTTATTTCCAGGCCTTGATGTCTCTAGCCTTATAAATAGAAATTTTTTCTCCTAGCTGCTTGTTCTCCAAATCAGGGGCATCATTCACACTCTTGGCCCTATCCAAATGTGCTTGGAGGTTTTCAATTTGTGCATTTTTGTTTTGGAGGAGAAATTTTGTGATCCTTCCTTCATTCTCCTCATCACTGTCCACCTAAATGATTTCAAACTCCCTCTCCACATCATGATCTTCTTCTTCTTCCTTTATCTTTTTTTTCCCTTTGCTTAGTGGCTGAGATGAGGTGGATGGAATGGTCCCTTGCGTTTTGGAGGTAGCAAACACAAGCATTGGCCCTATTTGATAGGTTAATTAAAGAGACATGATTGTGGTCTTGTTGGTGTCTTGATCATAGATGTGATCCTTGCTGCTATCATTACCCTCTTCATTTTCATCATTAATATCATTAGTTATTATGTTTTCTGCCTCATCATTGTACTATTTTCTCTTCAACATCATCACCACTTTCAACCTCTTCATTGATTTCTGCATTGTCATTTTGTTCTTCATCAAAGTTGCTTACCTCTTCATTGCTATGATCTTCAATTTTACTATCAACCCCTTCATTTCCTTCATTATTTTCATGACTGTCATTAGCCTCTTCTGGACTTTCTGCACAATCATCATCTTCATTTTGTTCATCTTTGGTGTTTTGTCCATCACTGAGGCTTGCTTCATAGGTGTCACTGCTGCCTTTAGTTTATACATTGTCCTCATTGTCATCATCTTTATCTATGCTGCCTTTATCTTCTGCACTTTCCTCACTGTTTTCATCTTTAAGACTGCTTTCCTCCTTATCTTCTCCACTGTCACCATCTTCACTATCACTGGCTTGCTCACTGCCTTCTTCTTGATCATTTTTGTCTCTGTCTCCTCTTCATCATCCTCCTCTTCATAATCATCAATTTCCTCTTCTTCATCATCCTTTGCCTCTTCATCATTGTCATTTTCTTCTTCATCATTTGTTTCTTCCTCATCATCTGCCTCTCCATCACTTTCTTCATCATGATTTTCTTCTTCCTCATCTTCACATGCCTCTTCATCACTTTAATCATCATCATTTTCTTCTTCCTCATCTTCAACTTCCTCTTCATCACTTTCTTCATCATCATTTTCCTTTTGTCATAGTTCTCTTCATCACTTTCCTCTTCCTCCTCTTCATTGTCTGCCTCTTCTTCATCATTCTCTTCTTGATCTGATGCTTTAGGAGAAGGTGAGGGAGGGAGGCTTTCTTGAGGAAAGGATTCATGTGTATATGAGGAGTCATGGTTAGTGGGGGGTGATGGAGGAGTGGAGGGAGGTGGATGAGATGATGAGGGTAAATTTTGGCCGATGATGAGGCTGTGGGTTTGTGAAAACTTCATGGGTGATGAACACTTCCCATGGAATACCTTGTTTCTCTAATTGATGCAACACAATCATCTTGATAAGAGAATGGTGAAAAAGACTTTGCATTTGTTGTGACAGAGGTCTCTTTTGCACAATGTAAGACATCTTATCAATACTTTTATAAATATAATAAGGCAAATGTAACAGCTTGGCCCTAGTGAAGTGCATGAGTAGTCTTACATGGTAGGAATAAAGCCTAGAAAACCTACCCTAACATGTAAAATATTTCATGATGACTTTCATCAAGGGCACATATCTCTCCAGTAGACGTGAAAATGGAAAAATGGATTTGTAGTTAGTTTGGTATCTAGGTTTCAAGAAGGGTTGATAATGGCTCAAGTCCAAATTTTCCTGTTTGAACCACTTTTCTCTCATACTAGGTATCCTGGTGGCCATAGAAATGGTATTGATGGATATCTCAAATTTCACTCCTACTAAATTTACTTGATACTCATGGAGGTTAAGGATGAAATGCCTGGTCAACTCAGGATGAATTTGGACCTGTTGTACCCTTTCACAGAAGTCAAAACAACCCACCTCTTGGAAATATGCAACTGTCATAGGAGAGGCCATCAATTCCTTGATATTCAGTGGCTCAAATATGTTTACCCTTTCACCCTTTTTCTGCTATCTTCTAGGCCCTTTGCGTCCCTCACCACTGCCACTATTAGTTTCCCTTAACATTTTGCTCTTTTACTCTTTCTTTGTGAAATTGATGGAGAAATCTAGGGTTTTTTCCTCTAATTTAAATGAAAAGAACTTAGGAAATGAAGGAGGTGCCCTTTTTACTTACCCCTCAGAGGTGTTATGGAACCTTTGAAGGTGACTTTGAGGAAGTTTTCAGAAGATTGAGGGCTTGGTTTTCTGGAGAAACCTTCTAGCTGAGCGTGCATCATAGGCGCGTAGCACCGGGATAGTCGAGTGTTTGCACGGGCTTGTCAGGCCACTTCTTGAACATGCAACGTAGGCGCATAGTGCCAGTCTAGTCGGGCAAAGGCTTCCGGGTCTATCGGGTAAAGGCTGTCGAGCCGATTGGGCAAAGGCTATCGGGCCTGTCGGGAAATTTCTAAAACGTGCAGAGTTAAACGCACAGACAACAGGGTGAATTGGCTTGTTAGGTTTCTTTTTGCAGTGTTTGATGTGTAGCATCCATTGCTATCGGATTAGCTCTATGTGTAGTGCCAAACGCGTAGTGCCCGAACCTGTCGGGTAAGCTCTGCACGCTGGTTCTGTCGAGCTGCCAGGTCTGCACAGAATGAACACATAGCGTCCGTTCACAGGTGCCCAACACACTGTTGAAGTTTTAGAGGAAAGCACCCACAGGTGCGTAGCATGGTATCCCAGGAGTGTAGCACAGGGTTTACTTGCCCGATTTTTCCCGAAACTCACAAATTCACTTTGAGGGCTCCTCACTCTTTCAAATGCAAAAGAAGATAGGAAGAGAGTAGGTAGGTCCTTTATACTTTTTAGGGAATAATAAATTAAACTTGTAAACCCAATTTTTCTAATCTTATGAGTCTTTTGGTCACTTTAACACTTTGACTGATATATTTTTGACCTTTTATTGCAAGTGACTTGAAAACTTTTCAAAGTAGCTCTTCTTCCTTTGGTTTTGACATTTCTGAGTGTGAGTGACATGAAAACATGTTTTCTTTCCTCCTTACTGATTTTGGGCAGTGAGGCATAATAAACCTATCTCTAACAAGTGATTTTTCTTCTTAACCATGTATTCCATTTCCCTTAGCCACTTCTGATTTGCAGGTGCCATGTCATACTGATCTTGTCCCTTCTGACATTTTTGGATTTTGACAACTTTAGTCACATCACAGTAACCTCATGATTAGCTTGATTTCTCCTCTTGAAACTCAACCCTAGGCCTTTATTCCTTTGACCATTTGAGGGAAATTGACTGCTCTTGAAAACTTGACCTCCCTAATTGATAATCTTTGCGTTCTCCCCCTTTGAGGTAGTGAAACAATTTACCTTGACAAAGCCAAGGAGTCCACTTCAACAGTCCTTGCAAACCTTCTGTGTGCTGCATGGGATCCTTGTTGGGCATACTGCTGGTCAGATCAGGTTTATGAATCCTGATTTTCTTGAACATAGGAAGTTTCTTCCTTATTTGATGCCGATGTCCTTTAATGAGGAGAAAGCCCCTTACCTTACCAAATTTTTCTATTGATAATCATATTGACACTCCTGTAGAAATGTCAAAATGAACAGTTATCGTTTGCAGAACTTGAAACTTGATAAGGCGGTCTTCCTTGTAGACCTTTCTAACCTATCTTGGACAAACAATATTGAATTTCTCTCATAGTTGATTCAGCTTCTGGCACATGAAAAACAGTGATTTAGAACACCCAAAATAACCCTACAATCTATGAAACCCTAGTGACCTAGTGGGAGGCTCTTTTGACTTGTCCTTTACAGAAATTAGGCTTGGGATCTCAACAGTGGAAAATAGAGATTTTTTATCAATGGGTGTATTTGAGTATATATAAATGGATGCACTTGACTGATCTAAAGATCTCATAGAGGTATTTTGAGACCATCAATGCTTAATATATCTGGTGAACATGGGAAAAAGGTAGGTTGGTTGGTGATCCTAGATGGCAAGTGGAGGGGTGAGGCAAGGTAAAGCAGAGTACTGAGGTCATGGGTGAAAAAATTGGATAAAGATGAATGGCATGAGCCCATGAGGGGTCCTCCAAGAGTGGTAAGTTGACCATGACATGACAGAAGAGTGAAACAATGAAAATATTATCCTAAGGATAATTAAGGCAGTGAGATTTCTAAAACTCACAATATTCATGAATCTTGTTTTTAGAAATCTAGGACTGATATTTAGTCATCTTCAGATAGTAAAAATTACGAATGACTAACAATATGAAAAAAAACAAAAAAATAAATATAAAAGTACCATATATATCTTAACTCTAATCATTTGAAAGAAAGTCCTTGGTCCAACCTGTCTATTAAGAGAAACTTTAAGAGTACACAATTGCAACTTCTATAAAGTCTTATTCAAAATTTCAGGACCCTTTCTTCAAAGACATGAAATGGTTTATATGGTAAAATAAAAATTATAAAACTAGAAAATACATAAAGTGCTAAGGAGGTTTAAACAACTCTCCTTAAATTAATTGAAGTAATAACAGAAATAGATTTTGTTGGGATGACTCACTTTAAGATCATGGTGTTGTCCTTTTTTTCCATTCGTTCATTGAGATGAAGGATGTCTATCATAGGCTGAACTTCAGGAGGTTGGTCTGGTCTGATGCACAACTATCCTGTGTAGACCGCATCAAATAGTGGAGTCGCCATGTAAGAGGAATTGTTAGTTAGACAATGCAACATTAACCATTGACTATGTGGCTTGACTAAGTGCTACCAGTATTTCTCCCAATAAAGTTTTGTCAATTTTATGGTGTTTACATCCTTTTCTTTTGACATCTCTTGCCACTACTTCATTAAATATCTCCCAACATGGAGAAAATCAGGTGGGCATTTATCAATTAAATTAGTAGCAATGAGATTGTTGCTAATTGTTTCAACAATATATTTTAAAACATATCTTGCCTTGCATATTTCCCTCTCTACCTGTAGTAATTGTATATCCCAATCAGTGAATAATATTTCTTTCTTTGAATCTTCAATGATGGGAAGATTGGATTTTTGGCCCTCTGCAGTATCTTTCCATGTGATATATTGAGAGATTTTATCATCAATTTCCTCAAAGATTATCCTCTGGTCAGATACTTGATTCATCAGTGAATCAATCTTCTCACATAGCTCATTCATGTTAGATGGTCTTTGACAAAACAACACTTTCTGTTGAGCCAAAAAAGTGTTGAGTTCGAGAGATTCCTTTTTATAATCATCCACTTTTGGATTATCCTTTAACTGTTCCACAGTAAATTGCAGCTGGTGAATTTGAGCATCCTTGGCACCAATATCGAATTGATGCTGCAACTTTATTTGATCCATCTTTGCTGGAGTTGTGAAACTTGTGCATTAGGGGAATTTTGAGTTCTAAAATGGGCCTCCTCAGAAAAATGTACAACAAAAATAAACTTTATAAGAAACAATAGGATTCAAGATGAAGATGTCAACCATGGGGGATGATTCACCATTTTTTAAGTAAAAAGATAAAAACATTAAAAAATAATAAAATAATAAAGCTACTTTTTCAAGTCGTATTTTCAACTTATCTCCCAAATTTTTTACTCAATTTTCTAGCGGGAGTACTCATTGGATGCAAAATTTAATTCTTCATCCAAGGAGTACCCATGTTGCATACTTTTTATGGATCGCGCTACACGAAAAATGAGAAAAACATGAACAAACATGATTGCAATCACGTTTTTAATGTATTTCTCATTTTTCATGTAGTAGGATCCATCAAAAGTATCCAACATGGGTACTAATTGGATGTGGAATTAAATTTTTTATCCAACGAGTACTCCCACTCGAAAATTGAGTAAAAACGTTGGGAGATAAGTTGAAAAAGTAGTTTTTTTTTTCTTTTTTCCCTCTAAAATTTGATGATGTAATCAAATATTATTTTATTATTTCCACTGTTATTTTATAATTTCCTTAGGAGGCCCATTTTTAACCTCAAAATTCCCCTAATGCTTGCAGCTAATGGTTAATGCTATGTTTTTCTGCCAACAATTCTTGTTCTAACTGAGGGATTTTCTCATCCTTCTCTTTAACTAGTTTATGGTCTTCAGTGGATTTATCAATTGTGTCAGATGCATAAGCACCTGAAAACTAATATAGCATTGTTAGATCCCGAGATGGTCTGCTTGAGGGTCTTCCAAAATATCTCCATGGGCACATCACTAGGAACTAGAGCCTATTATTGTTTAACTCTCCTCCTTTTCCTTTTTCTGCTCATTACAACCTTATGTTTTGGGTTGTAAAAGAAAGGGATTTCCTCTATTTTCAATACAATTTGGGATGTTGGATAGGCCGGGATGAATTCAATTCCCTTTGTGTTAATAAATTTTTTAGTAGACCTAGCAGTGAATGGGTTTTGTACTTTGTCATGAGGCGTTTTGACTGTCTCTTTGGGATTAAAAATCATCACCTCTTGATCTCGCATAAGTTGTTGATCAAAGTCCTTCCAGACTTCTTCTAAATCAATGGAAAACAGTGGAATATCAATTTTTACTTCTGAGGGATTGAATTATTTTGATCTATTAAGGACTTCAATATCCTTAGTAGGTTGTTCTTTTTCATGTTTTGTCCGTTGACCTTTATGTGAAATAGAGTGGGATACTTGCAAAATTTCTAGAGGAATACCTTCCAATCTATTATTTCTGTATTCTTTGAACTGTTCCAGTTATTCAGGGCTAAGAGGCATGACTTCCAATTTTTAAACATCCATCTAGGTATTTTCAGACTCAAATAATTCATCATAATCATCATCTTCATGAAGTAAGTGTTTGATATTTACCTGAGTTTTAACATTTAGATCAACCTTATTTGAATGAAATTGTCTATTAGGAACTATAAATAATTTCAAGCACTGGATTTGATCAATTTATAATCAAGCATATTTGAAATTTTCCAATGCATAAACACCACAGTGAATGGGAAAGGTAGGCCAAGAAGCTTTCTTTTCCTCTTTCAAGGCTTTAGTCAATCCATGCGCCACTGTCTGGTAAGCAATTTCTCTGGCGAGAATATTCTTTGGTACATATAGTGGGAGTACATGGGGTTCAAAAATACTTCCATAAACTCTAACATAAGTAAATCCTCCCCAAACCATTTCCCTATGCTTGTAAAGTCAGCTTGGGATTCCTTAGATAATCTTGGGGATTTTTCATTAAAAATGCCTTAAAAGAGTGGTAGAATAAATCCATGATAAATTTAGTAAAAATTGGATTCATATTTGGATTCCCATGGAATATCATGGTAAACATGAAAGGGGGTGGGGTCTTTGATTTTCCATTTCCAACCCATGGTCTAAAAATCAGAGGTAAAACATAAAACGTCCATGATGTATGCACTCATAAATAATGGGGGAATTTTGTTGGAGGTAAAAGAGAATATTTTTTTTTTTTTTTCCTGTAATTAAGGATCTGGGAAGCAATGTTGTTTGAAAAAATGGTACTCCAATCCATATTGTAGGATTTTGGGACGACATCCATGAGAGGGACCCATTCAATGGAAAATTTATTGGTATTGGTTAAACTAAATAGTCTACACATCATAGTAGAAACATAATAGTAGGGACTAACTAGAGAAGCAGTGGAATACATAGCCTTTTCATCATGCTTGTGTTTTCTGGGGTTATTTATCCATTTTTTGATGGGTTTTGACTGCAGCTTGTTTACCTTTGCAAATTTTTCTAGGAAATCTTTGCCACACACATTTTGGGGGTCCGGTATATGGTACATTCTATTCAAATCCTCTGCCTGGAATGATGCTATCATTGTGCCTCTTGTTGTCAGAAAGGTTCAGTTTCCAATGTTAAGATTATTAATAATCCATTTCACCATATCTGAATATGGTAAAATCTTAGGGCGCATAGAAATTTTATGAAAAAAATAGTTCGCTACTTTAGAAATAGTAGATTCTGATGAATTAGGGGCATCCATTTTAGCTATCCTTTTGATTATGTGGGGTTTTCATCCTTGAAAACCCTGCACATTGATTCCCATGAAGTGGAACCACTTTCTGTTGCACATTTAGTATCTGAAAATAAGGGCAGCATATCGGTCACTTTGGAAGTGGGAGGTGTAGGATTAACAGGAGCCATAGGTTTCTTTTATTTATTGGAAGCTCTAGACATCTTGGAGGATTTTTTTTATTTTTATTTATTTTTATTTATTATTATTATTATTATTTTTCTAGACTTGCCTATAAATAAGAAGAACAGGGATTGAAAAAAAATATGAAAAAATGTGGAAGCGATGTAGCAATAAACCGAAAAGATGAATAATATAGTGTCACATGCGAATAAATCTAAAATATTGATTAAATATCAATAAAATCATGTTTGGAGGCTCAGAGCTATCATATCGTTGCAATTGTGCATTTATGGAAAATGTGGATTCACGTGCCTGAATGGAAAGTTAAAAAAAAATTAATTAAACATCCCGCATCGCAGTTTCATATGTTTGTCAAGGTCCTAAAAACACATGGTGGAATTGTTTTGCAAATTGCAATAAAAACCCTTTCCCTTTTCAAACAATGCTTTTAATATATCAAATGTTTTAAAGCCTTGAAACATTTGGTAGGGAAAAGAGGGATGGTTGCTTTTTGCGATACGATATCGCATTGCAATCGCAATCTTGGAAAAATTGGAAGGTGGAAAGGAATGACCCTTTGGAGAAAGTGCAATGCGATGTATCATGTCAGGGAAATGGAAGCGGTCCGAAGTACATGATAGCAGGAGTAAATTGTGATCTTGCGATTGAAATTGATGATGTGACAAAGGTGGGTCCCGCTGATTGTTCTTTATGACATATAAATTCATCATGGATCATTTTCCTTTGTTATCACTTTTTTAGCCTTTATTTCCCTTTTTCCCTAGAAGGCCTTTTTCGCATGTTTCAATTTTTTGAGTGATATCACATCGCAAGGTTTATGTGGAGCAGCTTAGCATGTTGCTTGTTGTGTTTGCGATTTACGATTGCGATTAAGGTTTTTTATTTGGGTTTTTCACTTAAGTGTATAAGGAAACAATCTTATGATTTTGATTTTTTCTTAATTCATATTTCTATTTATAATTCACCAAAATTTTTATTGTCTTATCCTAAAAATATAAAAGGGTCCCCATTATTTTCTCTAAGGAATCTATTCTAAAATAATGGGGGTTTTTTAATAGCACAGCAATAGGCAATTCACTGGAAGAACCAGTTATCTCTAATTTATATAAGAATGAAATATCTGATACTTCAAATAAGTAAGAATAATTAAGGAAATGGAAACTATTTTCGAAATATTTGAATAAGTAAAGTTACTCTGAATTATAAAAAACTCATCTTATTGTGATCCTTAAAAACCTTTTATAAATTAAAATATCTACTTCCCTATATCAGTCATTAAATGGTTAAAGGGATAAAGCAGGGGGCTTTTTGCAACTTAGCCTTTTGATATACTCATTTTTATCATAGGTAGAGCCACTTCTACCAGTAGACGTTCATAGCCTCGACATGGTTACCTTTTAACCATCAATTATTAAGCATCCCATCCATTTTTCATTGCAACCTTTAGAGACAAATCAAACACAATATATATAAATTTTGTTTATTTTTATTTTTACCCTTAAAAGCCATTGTCCTAGTTTGGTGGCCAGATAGTGACAATTCCATTCACTGGTTGTTATTGGACTGAACAAGCTGGCTCATGATGAGACCCCTTGTCTTATGGTTTATAAATAATCATAAGCCATTACCATGTTTTGATATGCAGGAGTGGTAATGTAATCTTATTATTTTCCTATGATCATGGTAAGCAGGCTCATGATGATACCTCTTATCTTTTAAGTTTTATATATTTTTGAATTACACTATAAAAAGAGTATAATTAATGGATCGGGAGAATCATTGACTCCTTAAGAGTTTTGGATAACAATTTAGAGTTAAATATGCTTAGTAAAAAATATTCTTTACTTTGTAAAGATTAACCTTTTATGAATGATAATGAGGTGAAAATACTTTATAAATTCTAAGGTTTGAAAGAATTTACAATTTCAATGAAAGAAAATTTTCAAAGTTATATAATAATTATCACCCTTTTCAAGCTTGTGATCGTTTCTTTTAGAAATTCCTATTCTTCAAGATGAAAAGTCATAAAATGATTCAAAGATATTGATAAATAGTCAAAAGTATGTTATCTAACATTATTCTTTTATTAACCTGCAAATTCAACTAAATTACATTAGAAGAAATGTTCTTCTAAGAAAATATTTTTTTCAAAATAAGCCCATTGACAAGAAGAGAATCTCTCTTCCCTTGTAGATCTTGAAATATGAAGGTTGATGGGCATACTTGTTCAACAATTTGAAATGGTCCAAGCCACATTTTATGGAATTTGGTGTGCTTACCCTTTTCCTCATGTGCCTTGTCCCACTTAAGAACAATGTCTCAGCCTTGAAAATGTTTTTTTGGAAACAAAGCTTGCATCAAAAGAAGATTTGACAATCTGCTGATGTCGAGCATGTGTAAGTTTGGCATTTTCCCTTTCTTCTTCTAGTTTAAGGATTTGGGACGTTCTTAGCTACAAAGAAGAGGAAGGTATTTCATCAATGAATTGGACTAGGGCTAGTGAGGGAAGGGCTAAATTTGATGGAATTACAACCTCTTTCTCATATACTATATTTAATGGAGAAGTGACTATAGAGGCATTCTGAGTTATTCGATCTGCCCATAGAACAAATGTTAAATATTTATGCCAATTCTTTTGGCTTTGATCAACAATTATTTTTATAATTATTATGAGGATTTTATTGGTTGACTCTAATAACCCATTCCCTTGGGGACAATAATTAGAAGAATATTTGAGTTTAAAACCTTTCTTAAGAGAAAATTCATTCATACTATTACTCAAAAAGTAAGATGCATTTTCAAACATAAGTTCATTAGGTAAGCCAAGTATGGTGATAATGATCTAATCGATGAATTCCATAATGGCTTTAAAATTGGCTACCTTTAGCGGAATGGCCTCAACCCATTTAGTAAAGTAGTTTGTTGTAGTAAGAATGTATTTTTGTTCTTTGGAAGATATAGGAACAATCTCACCTATGATGTGAACTCCCCATTGTTCAAAGGGTTGTTCAATGTTGACCGATTTTATAGGTAAAGCTGGATTTCTTTGTCTTCTAGCAACAGTTTGACATGTCTTTCATTTTCTCACATATGTATGAGAATATTTGAACAAGGTTGGCTAGTAATACCCTGTATGAAGGATTTTGTGTGCGGTGGTATCTCCTCTGAAATATCCACCTGCAGGTCCATCGTGGAGCTCCTGCAAAACCTTCTGTACTTCAAAATTTTCAAGGGAACTTATTAATACATAGTCATATTTTTTTTTTTCTGAACAACACACCATTAGTGATATGATATTGATTGGCTTTTAATCTTGAAGCTCTTTTCCTTTTATAATTAAGTTCTATAAGAGCATATCCATTTTTTAAATAAAATATAATATTATCATATTGTGACTCATAGTCTATCAAGCTTAGCTTAGAAATGTGTACAATATTACCTGAATCTTCATCATCTGGTATGTTGGATGCCCCAGCCATCAATATGCAAAAACCTTGTCCTCTAACAATTTTAGTTGATTTAATATCAATAACATATTCCTGCAGGGATGTGACTGAATTTTTCATAAGCAGTTCTCTTACTGCTGGGAATGGGACTATTACCTTGGTATGTGTCTTTAGGAGAAAAGGCCTGAAATTCTTTAAATATTTGTAAACAAAAAAAGCCTATTTCTCCACCCATGATTAGTTTAGTTCAACACCTTGAAAATTCAAATTAAAGAAAGATATGGGTGCTTCGATTTGTTGATTGTTAACTTGTGTTAGAAAAACAACATAAGATGTTTAAGAAGAAAGTGTATAAAATAAATTGATCAGAAAAATTTGGAGTAGTTAGAGAAGGGGCATTTATGATGAATTTCTTGATTAAATCAAAATATTCTCTTTCATTTTGTCCCCATTTAAAGAATGAATTTTTCTTGATCACAGCTTGCAATTGTAAGACAATTTAGGAAAAGTCGGGAACAAATCTCTCAAAAAATTTTATTTTTCATAAAAAGGACTGCATGGATTTCTTTTTGTGAGGTAAAGAGATTTCAGAAATTTACTTTATCCTATTAGGATCAATACGAATGCCTTCTTTCGATAAAATAAATCCTATAAGTTTTACTTTACTAAGAGCGAAGTAAGACTTTTTTGGATTTAATGATATCCCATATTTTTGGTAGCATTCAATTATTTGCTTGAGGTAATGATAATGGTAGTTTCTCTTTTTAGATTAAATGGTTATGTCATCTAAGTATACAACCACAATTTTGTTTATTAGACCTCTAAAAGAAATATCCATAGCTACCTGAAAAGTTTCTCCTGCATTTATTAAAACAAAAGGCATATTTTTATAGGCATCAGTGCCCCATTTTTTTATAAATGTAGTCTTCAACCTATCCTTTGGATGAACCAAGATATAATTGTAACCTAAAAAACCATCAAGAAAAAACATTAATTCAGAGCTAGAAACTGACTGTATGATTTTTTCCATAGGTGTCAATGGGAAAGTTTCTTTCATACAAGCTTGATTAAGATTTCTAAAATCTATAAAATTATAGATGTCACCATTTTTCTTCCTAACAGGAATTAAGTTTGATACCCACTTTGAATGCCTAACAGGAAAGATGATTTTAGATTTAAGAATTTTATTGAGTTCAGATTTGATTTGATTTTCTAAATTGGGGTGAATTTTCCTTAACTTCTATTATACAGGCATGTCAGTAGATGTCATTGGGATAGTATGTTGGATAATGGAGGTATCATATGTATTGAGATATTCATAGATCCATGCAAAAAATTTCTTATAATTTTTTTTAACAAATGGATGAAGGCAAATCTCTCATCAGATGAGAGACCAAGACCTAGATTGATTTTCTGAGGTTTGAGATTGGTTCCAAGGTTTACTAGTTCAAATCTCAAGGTTGAATTTTGGAGTTTAGAACTAGTAACCTTTTTAAATCTATCTTTTAAGTCATAAAGATCTTCAAGTTTTACTACACATTTAGGTATGGAATTTTCAACAACTTTTTTCTTTAAATGTCTTTCATGCTCATCCTAATCAATTAGTTAATAATCATATGGACCCTCAGATGCTATAAAATTTAGAATTTCTTCATCAGAACTGAATACCCTCCAATTGATGACATTTTTGGCAATATGATGCAATCTGTTGTCCTTGATGGAAACCTACTTGATGATTTCCCTTTTGATAAGTAGCTAATTTGTTAAAGATGTAAAAATGATGTTTCTATAGGTCAGTTCAGATGTGACAGAGAAAGGAATTTTTGTAAGTGCCAGAAAAATTAAACAAGAAATATTTCTCAATGTATACATAGGTTTTATGAAGGCAATTTGTGTATGGAGGCAATGTATACACTACTTGGTATACAGGAAACCCGCGTATACATCCAGAATTAGTATATACATAATTTTTATGAAGAGAAGTCACGTATACACGTGGGTACAAAGAAGCAAAGTTGCATATGCCTTTTGTGCTCTAAAATTATGATACCAAAGGGCATTACCATGGTATTAGCCCACAATATTGAGCGTTGTGTTGTCTATTTTGTCCCCTCCAAGAATACCATCGGCAGTTGTGTGTTTTTGGCTCATGGTATTGGTAAAGACTAAATCTATATAAGGAGAAGAAGATCATAGTGCATGGGTGTACATGTGTAAGGGTTTTTACTAAATACTTCTCTCTGAAGTATATCTGCATGGGATGAACTTTGTTTTATTGGTAGATATGAATCTATGGCGCACCCTTGGATACAATGATGGATTAGGATGTGTAGACCTGAACTGACTATGTATTTGATCTATTGAAGAGATGATCAGATCTGTGACCTGGCGCGTGTTTTCTGAAGTGAAGTGAAGAAATCTAGGTAAGTCTATAGATCTAAAACATTATGCAAAATTAAATATTTATTGATCTATACGCAAGTTCGTCTAGGTCAAAGCATGTATATATGCGGCTTTGTCTCAGCCAAAGTGCATATGGGTGTAAGGGTTTTCTGAAGCTTGCTGAAGCAATTATTCGTTTAATGTTGTTGTATTTCTGTTGTCTGTCAATGAACTCTTCATGTAGATATGGGTTGTTTAAATGTTGCATGTGCTACTAAGTTGAATATGTACAAATATGATCAATGAGGGAGTAAATATGTTTAATGATGACTGATTGAATAAGGGTTCTGCATTACTGAAAATATATTTGACTAGAAGCCTTAGATCTCGATCTGAGACTCATCATATTCTACAAAAATAGTATTCTCAAATATATACACAATTTGATGTGAAGGAAAGCGCATACACACGCGGGTTCAATGAAGCGAAGTAGCGTATGTATTTTAAGATAATGAATGATCAGGGTTGAGATTGATTCTGCATATTGATTTTGAAATATGGGTTATTACTGTGTTTTGGTTACAGTGATCACACTGTTTTGATTGAAGTTTGGGTGAATTTTATTATAGATGATCTTAATGATGAGTTGTGTTGAAGTTGTGGGATCTAGTGTGAGAATTGATGAAACGTGGTCTGCAATGGTTCTGAGGGTTGAAGCCTTGAATGTGGAAGTAGAAGCCGGTGTTCTGATCAGGGGGTTGAAGCTCCCTTCCAGTAGTGGCTGGTAAACAAGATCAGGGGTTGGAGCTCCCTTCCAGTAGTAGCTGGAGAATGAGAGAAGGTTGTAGCTTTCTGCAGGTAGATTCCTGCGTACTGATATGAGTATGCATCAATACAATAATTTAAGAAGTTTTCCATATAATAAATATTGAATATAGAAATGAAAACAGTGGTGGTTTTCTTCCAAATCATGTTTCCACCTTAAAATCATGGTTTTCATGTGTATTTATTATGTGCGATGATTTATTCTATTCTTACTACACATGCTTAATGCTTACTAAACATCTGATGAATTAATGATGCACTGATTTAAGTAAAGAATTATCTTCATAATAAGATCTCTGGTCATACGCATGTTTTCTTAAGGCTATCCACGTGTATATGCTAGTTGGGTTCATTAAAGTTGCGTATAGAAATCAGTAAGGAAAAAATAAAAAATTTCAGTAAGTTATAAATACCGATCCCCCCCACCCCCCCCCCCCCCCCTCTTAGTATTTTTCCCAAAAATTGGTATCAGAGAAGGTCCTTCTGAAGAAGCTTAATCGCTAGAAGGAATATCAGCTAAGATGAGCGATCAATATGAGACAACATCTATTAGGCCTCCTCTCTTCAATAGAAACAATTTAATCTTCTGGAAGACAAGGACAAGATCCTATCTTCAGTCTCTTGGAGCAGATGTATGGGATATAGTTGAAGGAGGTTATCAATATCCAACTTTAGTTCCAACAAATCCAACCAAAAGAAATAACTATGAAATGAATGCAAAGGCGGCCAATGCATTATTGGGAAGTTTAACTGAATCAGAATTTGTCAACGTCATGTAGTTGAATATAGCAAAGGAGATATGGGACAAAATAATTTTGAGCTATGAAGGTGATGCCAAGGTAAAAAGTGCTAAAATCCAAACTCTCAGAATTCAATATGACAAAATCAGAATGCATAATGAGGAAAGCATTGCTAGTTTCTTTTTACATCTGGATGATATTGTAAATCGTATGAGAAATCTGGGTGAAAGCATAACTGACACTACTCTAGTAGAAAAGGTTTTAAGATCTCTAACTCCCAAATTCGAGTCAAAAGTGTTTGTTATTAAAGGGAAGCAGGATCTATAAACTCTTACTGTTGTTCAACTTCATAGGATTCTGATTGCATGTGAAATGAGGAAAGGAGGTCCATCTGAAGTCAAAGAAGTTGTCTTTAGAGCTGTTGCAAAAGGAAAGAAAGTAGAAGAAAAAGAAGGATCAGGGTATGTTTTAGAAGAAGATGAGATAAATTTTTTAAGGAAGCTACAACTTGGCACTCTAAGGTTTAGAGGTAAGCTTCCTTTTAAATGTTTTTCTTGTGGAAGAGTTTGTCATTATGCTGCTAAATGTCCCCATAAAGATAACTATGAAAAGGGAAAGGAAGTGACAAAAGGAAATAAGAAACAATTTATCAATAGAAAAAGCTATTATACTCATGAAGATAGTGATGGTCTATCAAATAGTGAAAAAGGAGAATCTAATCAAGATAATAGATTTCTCATGGCTTTTGGAAAATACTCTAGTGAGGCTAAAGATAATTTTATGGATGCATTAGAAGAAAATGATTTTCTTGAAGAAATAAATCATCTCAAAATATATTTGGAAGAAAACAAAATTTCCATAGATACTCTAAAGGATCACCCTATAGAAAAGGAGAAGCACAATGAGAAATTAGAATGTGAAATAGTAAGTCCCAAAAAGGAAATTGAGAAAGTGAAAACTTTAAATCTTAGATTCTCTAAAGGATCTGAAACCTTAGATGAAATCATCAAGGTACAACGCTCTCCTCTTGTTAAGACTGGTCTTGGATATATCGGAGAATCCTTTCAGTCTTCAGTACCAAGCTATCTAAATGTAGCTAAAGCTAGCCAACAACATTTTCTCACTCAGCAAAAGAAAAAAGAGACCACCCAGGTAAAACATGACCACTTCAATTCAAGGGAGAATAATAACAGAAATATCAATCAACAGGTAAACATAAATAGAAGGTTTCATGATCGCAAAAATTTCTTCTTTAATGGACAATGTTTCTCATGTCATAATTTTGGTCATAAAGTTGCTCAATGTGTTGCATACAATACCATCATGAACAAAGAAGCAAGAAAGTAAAGAAATGCGACTGGAATAAAGAAGAATACTTATAACAACTTTTTTCCTCTTCAAAATGAAATTTAATGTTATTATTGTAATAACATTAGACATGAAGAATCTGAATGCAAGAGCAAACTTCAGCCAAAAGAGCATATACCTTCAAATTCCAAGGTATGGAGAAAGAAGGACTTACTGGTTGAAAGCTGAGGCATAGATTTATTTGTATAAGGGGAATAAAATCAATGGTACATTGATAGCGAATGCTCAAAATGCATGACAAGTGATAAAAATAAACTCCTTTCATACAATGCTCTAGAGAAGGAAAAGAATGTTACCTTTGGAAATGACTCTCCTGCTGTCATTAAAGGAAAAGGATCTATTTATCTAAAGGAAAATTTGAAAGCTAACAATTTTATGTATGTGGATGGATTAAAGCATAACCTGTTGAGTGTGAGTCAAATGTGTGATCAAGGAAATGAAGTTGTCTTTAGTTCAAAAGAATGTGTAGTATGTGAACTTGACACAGGAAAAACGATAATAAAAGAAATTAGAACACCAAGCAATATGTATTTATTGAAAGGTGGCCAAGAGCAATGATACTTATGTAAATATTCAAAGAATTGGCTATGGAAAAAAACATTGGGACATTTGAGTTTCTCTCAAATAAGCAAATCTAGCAGACTCAAAGTTGTTCATGATCTTCCCAGCATCAGTCTACCTGAAAGTACCATATGCAAATCATGCCAATTCGGTAAGAAAACCAGGGTGCAATTCAATGACAAAGAAGGATCAGCAAGTAAGCCTCTTGAACTTATACATACTGTTTTATGTGAACCTGTAAGGAAAAATTCACCTCGTGGAGAACCATACTATATTATATTTATTGATGACTTCTCTAGAATGCGTTGGATTGGTTTACTAAAACATAAAGATGAAGCATTTGAAAAATTTAAGATCTTCAAAGCTCTGGTTGAAAATGAATTAGATCTAAAAATAAAATGTCTTAGATCTGACTGAGGAGGAGAATATATATCAGACGAATTCTTTTATTTTTGCAAGCATCATGGCATAAAAGGACAATTTTCTATAGCTTGAACCCCACAACAAAATGGCATGGCAGAAAGAATGAATAGAACAATTCAACAGATGGCTCGTGCTATGGTTGATGAATTTGGAATGCCTGAGACCTTTTGGGGAGAATCAATACATACCATAGTAAATATTATTAACAAGGGTCATGTTTATGTGAGCAGTGATTAAACTCCTTATGAGCTCTGGAATGGTGATCTTCCCACTGTAAAACATTTTAGAGTTTTTGGAAGCAATTTTTTTATCAAGAACAATGATGAAAAACTTGGTAAGCTTGAGCCTAGAGTAGATGAAGGAATATTTACTGGTTACTCTTCTAGAATTAAAGCATATAAATGTTATAATAAAATACTTCGGAATATTGTTGAATGTATTAATGTTGTAATTGATGAGTCTCTCACAGCTCCAAAAAGGGAAATAACAAAAAAAAATGAATATGATGATGATATATGTTTTCCCTCATCAAATAACAACAATATAGAAGGAGAACCCAATGAAGCACCAGAAGAAGATATATCTAAAAAAGCTCCATCCAGGTATGTTCAAAAGAATCATCCAGAATCGCAAATTTTGGGAGAAAAGGGATCAGGTGTCCAAACAAGAAAAACTCTTGTAGGATCCCCTAGCTATCTGCCATTTTTTTCCACTATTGAACCACTAAATGTAAATCAATCTAGTAAAGATGAATGTTGGATTCAAGCCATGAATGAAGAACTTTATCAGATTGAAAAGAATCATACTTGGGAATTGGTTCCAAGACCTCATGATAAAAATGTTATTGGAACAAAATGGATATTCAAAAATAAGTTAAATGAAAATGGAGATGTTATTAGAAACAAAGGTAGACTTGTTTGTAAATGGTATGCTCAACAAGAAGGTATAGAATTTGAAGAAACATTTTCTCCTGTAGCCAGACTTGAAGCCATAAGAATGTTTCTTGCTTTTTCAAGTTTTCAACAATTTAAAGTTTTTCAAATGGATGTAAAATATGCTTTCCTCAATGGTGATATAGAAGAAGAAGTTTATATAAAACAACCGGAAGGATTCATTTTGGGAAATGATGAAAAACGTGTTTGTAAACTCAAAAAGGCTTTATATGGTCTCAAACAGGCTCCTCGGGCATGGTACTATCATCTTGACAAATATATTTGACAACAAGGTTTCATAAAGGGATTTTCTGACAGTAACCTATACACAAAAATTGAAATTGATAAACTATTGATTATTGTTGTGTATGTTGATGACATCATTTTTGGAAGTAATGAAGAGTCCATGAGTCAAAAAATTTCTTCTGTTATGCAAGAAGAATTTGAAATGTCATTACTTGGGGAACTAACATATTTTCTTGGCTTACAAGTTCAACAAGCAATAGATGACATATTTCTATCACAAGAAAAATATCTTAAGCAAATTTTGAAGAATTATGGGATGGAAGACTGCAAACCTGTGAGTACTCCAATGGTAACTGGATGTAACCTCAGTTATCATGATGATTCTCCCATGGCGAATCAACCAGATTATAGATCCATGATTGGAAGTTTGCTTTATCTAACCGGGACAAGACCAGATATTATGCATGCAGTTGGGATTGTTGGACGATTCCAAGCTAATCCAAAAGATTCTCATATTCAGGCTATAAAAGGAATATTCAAATATCTACAAGGGACTCAAGACTTTGGTCTATGGTTTACAAAGAATGTTGATCTTACTCTTCATGCTTACACATATTCGGATTGGGCTGGAAATGTTGATGATCGAAAAAGAATTAGTGGTGGTGCATTCTATATGGGGCCTCGATTAGTATCTTGGTTCAACAAGAAACAAAGTTATATTGCCTTATCTACAGCAGCAGCAGAATATGTGGTTGCCACATCATGTTGCACACAACTTCTTTGGATGATGCAGACATTACAAGATATTCAAATCAAATGTTCACCTCCCATCTCCATTCTATGTGATAATACAAGTGCCATTAGTATCTCGAAAAATCCTATTATGCATTCCAAGACCAAGCACATTCCTAGCAAGTATCACTTCCTACGAGAACACGTGCTTGAACAAAAGGTTAAATTGGAGTATGTTCCCTCTAAAGAACAAGTTGTAGATATATTTACTAAACCTCTTCCCAGGGAAGCATTCAAATATCTCAGATAGAAGATGGGAGTTGTCTCTGCCTCTCTTATCAAATCTGTTTAATTTCAGAAGATTGAATTTGGTACGCTAGTTTCATAAAGGCGAATTGCGTATATATGTGAGTTTATATGCATAAAACCGCGTATGGTTTTTGTTGACATAAATTATTTGGGTCAGCCTTCAGAACAGTTTGTGGTGTTGTTGGGTAATCTCTGTTGTTGATCCAGTATTCATATTATTGTACCTTTCTTTGATATTTATCTCCTTGATGAAGATGCCTTGATGAATTGGTTGTTGAAGGTGTTCAGGATGCACAAGCTTAGAGGGAGCACCTGCCTGGTTGAAAAGGATGCAATGTTGGCATTCTGATTGATTTATGATTTATGATCTTTTGAGATATTTTGGTCCTGGTTATGAAAATTCATATCTGTAATTTTATGAAAAGGTCATGTTCAGACCTATGATATAAAATTTCTATAGTTAGTCATGTAAGGACTTGTTCAAATTTGTAAACCCACTTGGTTGGGTAGTTGAGTCAAATATGTAATTCCACTTGGTTGGATCTTTGATGTAAGTATGAGTCCTTGGTGATAGGAATGGTCATACTTAGTTGAGTAATAGAGTCATGTACTTGATTGAAAAATCTGTTTGAAGATTCAACATGAACTCAGGGGGGGCATGGTCAATACAGTGCACATCAAATCTGTAGAGCTCTTCTTTCTACAAGGAAAGAGAAACCTTGTTTTGGTATTGATCCACCCTTTTCCCTTGATGTCAAAGGGGGAGAGAGTATCTTGGTGTTTGAAAAAAGATGTATAAATTAATGTATCTATCTGTTGTGGTGATTAAACACCATCATGGTTGCCATCAAATCCAAAGGGGGATATTGTTGGCAATATGATTCAATATTTTGTCCCTGATGGCAACCTACTTGATGAAGTTGTCCTTGATGGAAACGTACTTGATGAGTTGCCTTTTGATAAGCAACCTATTTGTTAAAAATGTAAAAATGATGTTTCTACAGGTCAATTCAGATGTGACAGAGAAAGGAATTCCTCTAAGTGCCAGAAAAATGAAACAGGAAATATTTCTCAACATATACACAGGTTTGGTGAAGGCAACCCACGTCTGGAGGCAATGTATAGGCGACTTGGTATACAGGAAACCCGCATATACATCCATAATTAGTATATACACAATTTTTATGAAGAGAAGTCGTGTATACACACGGGTACGAAGAAGCAAAGCTGTGTATGCCTTTTGCGCTCTAAAATTATGATACCAAGGGGAATTACCATGGTATTAGCCCACAATATTGAGTGTTGTGTCGTCTATTTGATCTCGTCCAAGAATACCATCAGCAGTTGTGTGGTTTTGGCTCATGGTATTGGTAAAGGCTAAATCTATATAAGGATAAGAAGACCATAGTGCATGGGTGTGCATGTGTAAGGGTTGTTACTGAATACTTCTCTATGAAGTATATCTACATGGGATGAACTCTGTTTTATTGGTAGATCTGAATCTATGATGCACCCTTGGATACAATGATGGATTAGTATCTCTAGACCTGAACTGACTATGTACTTGATCTATTGAAGATATGATCAGATCTGTGACTTGGCGCATGTTTGCTAAAGTGAAGTGAAGAAATCTGGGTAAGTCTATAGATCTGAATTATTCTGCAAAATTAAATATTTACATATCTATACGCTAGTTCGTCTCGATGAAAGTGCGTATATACGCGGCTTTGTCTCATCCAAAGCACGTATGGGAGTAAGGGTTTTCTGAAGCTTTCTTAAGTGGTTATCTATTTAATGTTGATGTATTTCTGCTATATTTCTATTTTCTATCAATGAAGTCATCATGTAGATCTAGGTTGTTTGAATACTGCATGTGCTCCTAAGTTGAATATGTACAAAAATTATTAATGAGGGAGTAAATATGTTTAATGATGACTGACTGAATAATGGTTCTGCATTACTAAAAATATATCTAACTGAAAGCCTCAGATCTCAATCTGAGACTCATCATATTCTGTAAAAACAGTGTTCTCAGATCTATACGCAGGTTGGTGTGAAGGAAATTTCGTATACACACGGGTTCAGTGAAGTGAATTAGTGTATGTATTTTAAGATAATGAATGATCAGGTTTGAGATTGATTCTTCATACTGAATTCTAAAATTTGGGTTATTAATGTGTTATGGTTACAGTGATCACACTGTTCTAATTGAAGTTTGGGTGAAGTTTATTATTGATGATCTTAATGATGAGTTGTGTTGAAGCTGTGGGATCTAGTGTGAAAAATAATGAAACGTGCTCTATAGTGGTTCTGAGGGTTGAAGCCTTCAATGTGGAAGTAGAAGCTTCCTGCTAGTAGAAGTTGGTGTTCTTATCAGGAAGTTGAAGCTCCCTTCCAGTAGTGGCTGGTAAATGAGATCAGGGGGTTGGAGCTCCCTTCCAGTAGTAGCTGGAGAACGAGAGAAGGTTGTAGCCTTCTATAGGTAGATTCCTGAGCACTGATATGAGTTTGCATCAGTACAATAATGTCAACAGTTTTCCATATAATAAATATTGAAGACATAGACGACAGTAGTGGTGGTTTTCTCCCAAATCGGGTTTCCACCTTAAAATCCCGGTGTTCATGTGTATTTCTTATGTGTGATGATTTATTGTGTTCTTACTGCACATGCTTACTGCTTACTAAACATATGATGAATGAATGACACAATGATTTAAGTAAAGAATTATCTGCATAGTAAGATCTCTGGTCATACACATGTTTGCTTAAGGTTATCCGCGTGTATACGCTATTTGGGTTAATTAAAGTCGCGTATAGAAATCAGTAAGGAAAAAATAAAAGTTTTTAGTAAGTTATAAATACTGGTTCACCACCCCCGCCTCCTCTCATTATTTTTCCCAATAACATTATCAGGAATAGATGGGCGAAAAATTAATTCTATAGAAAATCTATCTGGAATATAAACCTCAGATGAAATAAGTCTAGATGGTACATTAGCTAGGAGATTTGCACTTGCATTTTGAAGCCTTGGGATGGGGGAGATATTGAATGCTAAGAAATCGGAGGTAATAGCATTCACTAATAAATGATAATGTTTGAGATGGACAGAAACACAGTGAATAGTATTTCTAACTTGTTTAATAACAATTTCAGAATCTCCATATACTTGAAGGTATTTGACATCAAGATCTATTGCTTTATACATGCCTTAGACCAATGCCTCATATTTTGTAGTATTGTTTTTGCATTCAAATTGTAACCTACATCTGATCATTGTATTTTCTCCTTCTAGATTAATCAATATGAAACCTACTCCTCCTCCATCATTAGATCTAGATCCATAAAAATAAAAAGTCCAAAATAAATTTTTAACGAAAGGTTTTTCTACAATATTTACACAATTGGAAGAATATGATTGTGAAAAGTTTTCGATTTTAGAAGAAATCGAATTGATAAGAAATGGAAATCTTTGTGCATTGAAATTACTCAAGAATGATTCAGCAGAGTAATTTCCAAGGATGTTATTGGAAAAGGAAATTGGTTCATTTTCATCCTCAAAATCAGTTACTGAATATTTCAGGTGTTTTTCACAGTCAACTCAAATTTGATTTGGCTTACCATTGTATGGAAGCCACATATGAGACCAGTTTGTGGTGAAATAACCATGAAGCTTTTCAGACCAATCTCTACTAAGAATCAAACCGTCAAAGTTCGGGATATCGACAACTAGAATGTCAATTACTTGATGAACTTTTGAGTTAGATGTGAGTCTGATAAGGAAAAAATGCATTTCTCCAAAAACCTTGAATTTGGTTCTATCTAATTGAACAATATGTACAACAAAATGTTGAGGTGAAATGTTTAAATTCAAACAAACAGAATATGGAATTATATTTGAAGAACCCCTAGAGTCTATCAAGAAATTGTGCACATTGTTATTAAAAAATTCAAAAGTCAGAAGGAAAGGAGGAGTGTGAGAATTGGATATGTCTCCAATTAGGATAGCATCAGTGGCGTCAATATTTTCTAATGAATCTATGGGAGGTTTACATATTCCTTTTGAGGCTTTAGAAGTGACAGAAGCAAGCAAAGGAGCGGTAGGAACTGAATTCAGATCTTTGAGTAGGATTTTCTGTTGTTGCTTTAATTTACTGGCCTCATACATGGAGATGTTTGCTTTGAATTTCTTCATATCTTCCACTATATTATACTCAATGGTATCTGAAACTAATAAGGTATTTGATGTAGATGGGGAATTAGAATATGTTGGGCTTATTTGAGGAGATGTAGAAGGAGTCCTTTTATTAAAAACTTTAGCTTTGCATGTTCCCAATCTCATTCTTGATGGATGTTGTGGAGGAAGAGGTATTGGTTAATCCTTGACTAGCCCTACCCTTATTCCTAGCTACCATAGAGTGGTTTTTTATCACATTTTTAATGTCATCATAGGATAGCTAATAAATTTCTCCTCTAGATAGCATATTGAGGGTTTCTAGCACTTTTTCCTTGATTCCTTAGATAAGAACTAACTTGAGGGATTCAGGATCAAGGGTGGAGTTTACCCTTCTATAGTTAATCTAAAACCTTTCCTCATAGTCCTCCAAGGATTCATCTGGTCCTAAGTTCATCCTATATATTTCCTCTTTGGTTTCTTTAGACCTGCAATAATCCTTGTACTTTTTATTGAAGGATTGTTGCATTTGGGCCCAGGTAGTGATGTTTCCCCCAAGAAGACCCATGAAGAAGCGCAAGGCTGCATCCTTGAGGGTAGAGGGGAACAAATTTAGCTTTTTTTCATCTGAGGCATAATCATAAGTCCTACAAAAAACAACAAAATCAAACATGAAAGTGTTAGGGTCCTCATAGCTTAAGCCATGGAAGTGTGGAAGGGAAACATGGCTAATGTTCTTTAGCCTAGCCTCTCCATTCGTTTCTCTAATGGGAAATATATCATGGTTTTTGTCCTCATTGATAGCTTGGATAGGTGAAGTAGGTTCTTCTTCTTCCCTAATATGTTCTTCAAAAGTATCTGGTGGTTCTCCTAGAGGGTTTTCTAGCTCTCTTATAGTCAAAGAGGGAAGTTCACAGTCACCAAAGAAGAATGAAGGTTGACCGCTTGAAGGTGTCGGGATTTTTAGTACAATTTTTCCTTGATTATCTCTACTCCTATGAGGCATGAAAGAAATAATTTTTTTTTATATATTTTTTAAAAACTGAATGAAAAATAGAGAGAAGAAAACAATGTTTAAGCAGAAAAAATCATGTACTTCGACACCTCCTTGGAAACAACGCCAAAAAGTGGCAAGTCCTAGTATTTCACCAAGAGTGTTGAAACCCTCAAGGGATCCTAAAATCTATTTATCAACCTTAGATTCATACAAAATTTGAGGTGACAATGGTATATGCATAGTAGATGGGATTCTACTCATGCCACACTCAACTAGGACATTTGATTATTAGTGCTCCAAGACCATTCATTCTATTGAATTAGAATGAAAGTTGGCTAATGAAGATTCAATTTAGAAGCCAAATTTAACTATGAAAAGAAAAATACTATTTAATTCAACTTGTAAATTCTATTGAAACAAGAGCTAAATTACTTACAGAAAGGAAACTACATTATCTTGCAACATCCATCTAATTATGAGATCTTCTGGAAGAAAAGAAACTACTCTCTCTTGCATAAACTACCAAGCTGTAATTCTATATTATATGTATCAACTAACTAGCTCAGACTTTCATTTAAATCAATATTCTATTTGTGCCAAATTTGTGATGAGAAAACTAACTTTACTTGATTTTTGCAGTGAAGGAAAAGGAGGGTTTGAAGTGGCCTAGGAGCTTCCCCTAATCATGAAATCACAGCTAGGGGTAAAAATCCTTCTAAACCATGTCTAATTTGCAGTAAGGATAAGAAATGGTGGAAAAATGAGTTCCTAAAAATATACTACAAGTGGCTACTACAGGATCCCTGTATTGCTATAGGAGGGCCCATATTGCTACAGGAGAGTCTGTAATGCTACAAGAGGGTTGCCGAGAAGGTTTTATAGGTGAAAATGATGGTTTAAGGGTGTGGGAAGGTGGATGGAGGTTGAATTAAACTAGTGAAGGGTGGAAAAATATCCTATCCAAGCTCAGAGCCCCTTGAAGACCTTTTTTGCACTAGGTGGAATGCTCTAGGTGATCCTAGGAAAATGACCTTATGAAACAAAATTTTTGGGAAAAAATTTGGGTTTCACAAGAGGAAGTGAGGGATTTCAAGATGGAGGTCGTGAAGGTTCCATTATCTATAGACCAAACATCCCTGCAATCATCACACATTGCATACATTCATTTATCATTAACAAAATGAAATGAGTAGTGGAAAAGATGAGTTGAATTTAAATGTTATCTAATCTATTACAAATTGTTGATCTAATCAACAAACCAACTTCTAACCTACAACAAGCACATGAAAAATAGGATTAAAAACACCAATATTTTTCAAAGAAATCATAAAAATAATTATTTTGGGTTTTGGTTGTAAATCCTTATATTCATGCGTAAATAAGAGAGGTGAGGTAGAGTTTGCAATCACATATTTTCATGGATTATTCTCTATTGAAACGCAAGAAACTAAGAAATAATATGAAACTAAAAGAGATACAACTGCACAATAGGGACCTAAGCCACTGGGTTGAGCCCAAACCCAAAATCCTTAGCCCTTTGGAACTAACTTAGTGATGAATCAACAAGCAACTTCTCATTATCATTGAATCAAAGTCTAATACATCAAATAATAGTAAAAATATCAATGCCAAGTTCTTGAGCTCAATAGCTACCTAGCTGAAAACAAAACTTGAATCCTAATGAGCTATTCTAATTGCTTATTTATAGAAGAGGGTAGCTACTAGCAGCTCCCTAGAAGATAGTAATATTTTTCTCCTACTACTCGAGATTGGTGAATCTTTTTCCTCATTGATTTCACTTTCTTGGCTGCCAATTACCTCGAGCTAATGAGGGAGAGTGTTGTGATATTGGGCTGATTGATGGAATTAAGGAGGTGAAAAACCCCCTAGATTCTCTCCTTCTCATCTACTCCGAGCCCCTACATAGAAATCATCTCAAAAATCACTCCATTTACTGCAATTAAACCATGTTAGGCTACATGACATGAAAAACATATTTTATCCTTCTCACTAATTATAATATATATATGTGTGTGTGTGTGTGTGTGTGTGTGTGTGTGAGAGAGAGAGAGAGAGAGAGAGAGATAGTTCTAAAGATGGAGGATGACATCATGACCCTTATAATGTATTTATTGCTGAGACACATAAATAATAGCATTTTAGTAGGTTGATTTAGCCCAAACCTATTGTCAAGTGGAGATTTCTAGGAAACGAAACCAAAGTTATGTCAAATTTTTGGAGCTGATTTCCAAGTTATAACAGACAGAAGAACAAATTTCCAAAATAAAACTCTGATAGAACAATGAATTAATATATTGAGCCTTGCAATCATTGTAGCATTGTTGTGAGGGTCATATTGTAGAATTCCATGTGTGTGTGTGTGTGTGAAAATCTCTCACAGATCCTATCTCAAACTCAAGTTATATATATAGCTTGAGTTTGGTAGAAAATCTATGAGAAATTTTCAAATATGTATTTCCTTATTTGTGCATGCCAAAGAGCCTTATCACTATTTTTAGCTAACATATTGTTGTAGAGGAGAGGAGAAATTGAAAAATATTAGGTAGAATGGATGGGCCACTGAGGTAGTTTACAACCCTTTTTGTTGAACCTATCATCAAAAGAAATTTGATGAGGAGAAATTTTGAAGGGATCATATCAAGGAATGATGAGGAGCCAAAGCAAAATAAGTCTCTATAACTCTCAAGAAAAATAATAAACTAAATGAGAAGAGAGAAAATATGTCATGAGATCACAAATGTGAAATTAAAGAGGACAAAGAAGCGGATGAGACTGCAAAAATTATAGAAAAACAATAAATGGCTAGGGAATTAAGTTATTTGATTAAGGAAAGGATTCAGGGGTCCATGACATAACAGAGTCACATGAGGAACACTCGGAATTGCATGATCAGGAAGAGATTCCTTCTAACCCTTCTGATGAGGATTATTATTTTATAGTTGAGTCTGTTGATTCTTGTGAGGATACCTCTAAGAAGCATGAGCATCTGTTTGGTGATGTTCAAAATATTTATCCATGTTTATTGGATGAGTATTATGAACAACATATTTCCTCCATGAGAGAACAAGATCAAGGAGAAAATTTTTAGAGAGATTATCCCCCAGTGATGATTCAACATGGAGGTCACATAGGGGAGCATGAGATAATTTAGGAGGAGGATGTGCATTGTGTGCATCATGATCCATTCTTATAGAGCCAGTTGGAGGCTCATGTGGAGCACATGATGGATGAGGATGAGAAATCATCTTTTGGAACATCCATTGATGAGGAGTAGACATATGCAAAGATAACTAACATAGTTGCAGTACTTCTAGGTAGAAAACCTCTCCAAGAGTACATAGACAAGGCTTGCAGCACAAAGAGAGGCCTAATAATCATCTAATAAATTATACCAATAAATTATGTACATACAGATTTATAATCTTTCATTTTGTTCAATGATAGTGGCTTGAATGATGTATATAGTCAACTTGTAGAAGTAGAAGATGTTCCAAAGATTTCTAATTGCATCAGAACTGTTTTAGAGAAGGGAAAATAGAATATGTCCAGTGTTTTAGAGCTTCTATATGATAAGGCAGAGGAAATTTCAAATCAGAATCAAGAAATAGCCCAGACAGTTGAGAAAAAACAAAAATCAGAATTCCAGCACTTGGAGGATGAAAATGGTTTATGGACCATGGATTTTGGTGGTTCCTTGGGGAAACACAGGGTAGGAATTGGAATTTTGATCCGCATCCTAGTTCATCAGCCTAGTAAGGTTCCTAAGAATGTTAGATTATGTTCATACAACCTGGCTTTTGATTTTTCTAACAACGAGGCGGAATATGAAGCATTCATCACCGGTCTCAAGATTTTGAAAAAGCTGGGCACAATAATTAGGGGAATTTTGAGGTCTAAAATGGGCTTCCTAAGGAAATTATAACATAATAGTGGAAATAATAAAATAAGATTTGATTGCATCATCAAATTTTTAAGGGAAAAAGGAAAAAAACTACTTTTCCAACTTATCTCCCAAAGTGTTTACTCAAATTTCAAGAGAGAATACTCATTGGATGGAAAATTTAGTTCCTCATCCAAGGAGCACCCATGTTGAATACTTTCGATGGACCCTGCTACACAAAAAATGAGAAATGCATGAAAACCATGATTGCAATCACATTTTTTCATGTATTTCTCATTTTTCATATAGCAGGGTCCATCGAAAGTATGCAACATGGGTGCTCCTTGCATGAGGAATTAATTTTTTCATCCAACGAGTACTCCTGCTTGAAATTTGACTAAAACCTTTGGGAGATAAGTTGAAAATATGAGTGGAAAAAATAGTTTTATTATTTTATTATTTTTTAATCTTTTTACCCTTTTACTTAAAAAATGGTGAATCATCCCCCATGGTTGACATCATCATCTTGAATCCTATTGGTTCTTATAAAGTTTATTTTGGTTGTACGTTTTTCTTAGGAGGCCCATTTTAGACCCCAAAATTCCCCTAATGAAGAATTTCAGTATATGGTGATTCTGAACTTGTTATAAAACAGGTGAAAGGGGAATACCAGACCAAGCATCCACGAATGAGAGCATACAAGAATGTTTTACTGGATATCCTGAAGATGTTTCCAGAATACAATTTGTAGTACCAAGAAGTCAGAATCTCATGACAGATTCACTTGCTGCAACAACAAGCAATTTCAAAATCCAAATATTTTGTAACAGAAAATTTGAAATTCGTGTGAAGCATCGGCCTACACTTCCTGATAACTTGTGGTATTGGCAAGTATTTTGGGATGATCAACAAGTTAATAATTTTCTACAAAGTGAAGGTGAGTTTGAGAATTCTCCAATTAACAAAGTTTATGAAAAGGATGATCAAGTCATCGAATCAACTCAAGTTGATATACTAGAGCTGAAGGATAACAATATTCCAAAAGGTCTCATACCTTTGGAACAATTGTTTGATTAGGATGATTTAGCAAGGAAGCCAATGTTGGTTCCTATAGAAAAAGGTGTGGAGGACATAAACATCGGGACAATGGACAACCCTAAGATGGTCAAATTTTCTAGGTCTTTGTCTCCTGAGGTAAAGGACAAGTACATTGATTTACTTTATGATTTTTCTGATGTTTTTGCATGGGATTATGCACACTTGAAGGTCGATAATAAAAACATCATACAACACACCATTCCAAGTAAGCCCGATCAAAACCCCTTTTGACAAAATTTGAGATGGATCAACCCAAGATTGTTGCCATCCATTGAAAAAGAAGTGAACATGCTCTACAAGTCAGATATCATTGTTCCTATAAGGTTTTCTGATTGGATATCTAATTTAGCCCATGTAAGAAAGAAGACTGGTGAAAAAAGGCTTTGCATCGACCTCAAAAATTTAAACAAGGTGTCAGTAAAAGATAATAACCCCTTCCCAAAATGGATCACATCTTACAAAGTGTGGTTTGGGCTTACCGAATGTCTTTGCTTGATGGATATTCGGGATACAATCAGATTTTAGTACATGAGAAATATCAGGAAAAAACTGCCTTCACTACCCCTTGGGGTATGTTCAAATATGAAAAGATGGCATTTGAACAAAAGAATGTAGGGGATATCTTTCAGCGTGCAATGGATATAGCATTTGCATATGAGAAAGATGTTTTCCTAGTGGTATATTTAGATGATTTGACAATTTTTTCCCACTCTGATGATGAACACTTGTATCACTTAAGGATTGTTTTTCAGAAATGCAGGAAGTTTGGAATATTTCTTAATCCTAAAAAGAGCCTTTTTTCCATGGAGGAGGGTAAACTTCTCGGTCACATTATCTGTACAGATAGAATCTGGATTGACCCTTCTCGGGTTGAGGCAATTTAAAAAATTGACTTTCCACAGAGCAAGAAAGAAATTCAAGCTTTCAATGGTAAGATGAATTTCTTACACAGATTTATTCCAAATTTGGCTGAGCAACTTTGGTAAATGACCAACATGTTGAAAAAGGATAATGAGGTAAAGTGGTCCGAGGATTCTTTAACACAGTGAAATTTTCTTTGACTATTGCCCCTATTTTAATAAGCCCAGATTACACTATTGATTTTATTATATTCTCATTCACCTCCGAGCACACCATAGTTGCAGCCTTAATGCAAAAGAAGGATAATATTGAACAACCCATTGCATTTTTCAGTCAAACCATCAAGGATGCAACTCTTCGGTGCAACATCATAGAGAAACAGGCATTGGCTTTGATAAAAGCATTGAAGGATTTCCATATCTATATTTTACATTCTCATACTTTGGCTTATGTCCCTAATGTAACAGTAAAAGATGTTCTTATGTAGACAGATATGGAAGGAAGAAGAGGGAAATGGATAGCAACGATGTTGGAATATTACCTCGATATGAACCCCACAAACTTGATCAAAGGTCAAGGTTTAGCAAAGCTTATGGTTGAGTCAAATATGCATGTTTTAGATATCTATCTTATTACAACATTGTCTAATGAAGAACAAGATGTCACTCTGATACAAGTATCTGATATGTTTCTTTTGTCTCCTTGGTATTATGATATAATATATGTGCTTCAACATTTGAATCCTCCTCTAGGCATGACTAAGAGTAAGGGTAGGTATTTAAAGTTGAAAGCTTCCAAATATTGCATTTCGGACAATGCCCTTTATTGGAAAGATCCAGGAGGTATTTTGCATAATTGTTTAGTTGAGAGTGAAACCCAAGAATTTATGAATGATTTTCATAAAGGAGACTGTGGGGGCCACCTTTTCTGGAAGACCACAGCTAATAAATTACCGAGAGCGGGATACTATTGGCCAACTCTGTTTGCAGATTTTTACAAAACAGTGATGAGTTGCCATGAGTGTCAAGTTTTTCAAGGTAAAATAAAACTTCTTCCATTACCTTTGTATCCTATTTCAATTCATGCACCATTTCAGTAGTGGGTACTTGAATTCATTGGAGATATTCACCCTACATAATATACACAACACAAATGGATATTGACAGCCACCGAATACTTCAACAAATGGATCGAAGCGATCCCAACAAGGCAAGCAACAGACCTAGTAATTATTTAGTTTTTGGAGACTAACATATTGTCTCGTTTTGGTTGTCCTCATAATATTATTACCAAAAATGTGGCAACATTCAAATAAAAAAGGATGGTTGAGTTTTTTTACAAATATAGCATCAAGTTGGGGCACTCAACTGCCTACTGTCCCTAAGGTAATGGTTTAGCAGAGTCCTCTAATAAATATCTAATTAATATCATAAAGAAGATGCTGGAGGCCAACAAGAATAACTTGAACAAATTGCTTGTGAATTCCTTGTGGGAAGACAGGGTGAGTAGTAATAAATCTACCAAAATGTCTCATTTTCAGTTAGTTTATGGAATAGACATTATTTTCCGTACATCACTTGCAGTCCCGATCATGAAATTGTTGCAAGAAGTAGAAAGTGAGGAGAATTATGTACAACGTCGGATCAATTAGATGATCCATCTTTAGCAGACGAGAGATGAAGTATTAAGATCACCTCAAAGCTTCATGAGAATATAAATAAGGTGTATGAATGTAAGAGAAAGACAGATAAATTTAAGCTTGAATATGTAGTCCTTCGGTGGGATGCAAGGAACGAAGAAAAAGGGAATCACGAAAAGTTTTAAAACCTATAGAAAGGGCCCTACAATATCAACTATTTGAGGGAATAATGTTTTTTTACTACAGGAGATGAATGTAGAAGAATTTTTTAGGAGGACGGTCAATAGTAGGCTCCTTAATAATTATTATTCTTGATGCAATTTTCAAATTTCTCACTATGATTGTAAATATCAGTTTCACTTTCTTGCAAAGTGTGAAGCGGAGAATCACTGAAGCTTGGGGCCCAAGGTGAAGCCTATAAAGTTTCATTGGTTTTCTGTTGTTTTCAAAATTAAGTCAGTCAAAGTCAAGTCAGTTTTGAGCCAATTTTAAAAGTAAATTTTTAGTCGGTTTGAGTTTGTCACAAATCAGTTTAATTTTTTAGTTTTTAGTTAGTTTTTAGCAGTTGACTCCATTCCCAATGGATAGGCACTTGATCTATGGTGTTCTTGGCACCTACAAGGAGATACCATCCACATCTCGAGCCAATGTTGGTGTCAGTATTTGCATCCTTCCACCAGTGATCAAAATTAACTCTTTCATCTCATGATAGGGGTCCCATTCAGAAATTTTTTGTCATTCCACTAGGTCATGCAAAAATTTGGTCACTTGGTGCAGTTTTTAATCAAGGTTCACTCTTTTAAAAAAAAATTCATCTCATCACTTGTTGGCTCATTTTATCACTATTTTGAGTGTCCATTATTCATGATTTTTTATCACCTTTTTAGTCATATCATCATGAAGTCCATTCATTCAATGTGTCCAATATGTCTTAGGGTTATCAAGGTACATTAAAACATCATTTCCATTGCATAAAAGACCAACAAAACAAAGGGTGATCAATAAATTCACTTTACCATGTAAATTTGAAATGTAAATATGTATTTTTTATTCCATTATGTATTTTTATGTTTTCTCTATATGTAATAATTTCATGGTTCTAAGATAGCTTCCAACTCAAAGTTTCATATGCCAAGAAATCTTAGAAGTTTCAAAGTCTAAAGTGTTCTCAATCTATCAAGTGATAAAACTCCAAAGATCAAAATAAAAAGTGAAAGGTAAAGGTTCCAAGGTTTAAAGTGAGCCAAAAGAAGAAAAGTGGGTCCCAAAATCAAATTCATTCAAATCAGCAAGTACACATCCCATCACAAGACAAACAAACCACTCATTTTCTTTCCCAACCATCGAGTTCCCACCCCCTCAGCTCGTAAATCAAGTTTGCAGGGTCAAAATTAAAAATTTTGGGTGGAGTTTCACTCTGGCAAGCAAGGCGGTGCATTCCTAGTAAAGGCATTGCACTCCTGTTAAAGGCGATGTGCTCCTAGAGAAGGCGTTGCGCTCCTAGCAGATAGGCATTGCAATCATACAACTGTCGTTGCACTCCTACCCAATTTCACTCACAACCTCTAAAACTTCATGCAGGTGCTCAAAATCACCAAAAATGGTTTCTTCAGCTCCAATAAAGTAAGCTACACTCTTTAGTACCCTCCTTATATGTCATGATTGCTAAATTCATGGTGTTTACTCTCCTTCTTTCAAATTTTTAGCTTTCAAGCTAAGAAACCCTAAATTTCATTCCTACATCCCAAAATTGTTCCCTAGACCCTGCATTCCTTCCCCACATCACACTAAACCCTAATCCTATCCCTACATCACTAAATCCATGTTCCCAAGTTACATTTCCAAAAACCCTAGCTCCTAGGCTGCTAATTCCTATGTAGCTCTGTTATCATACCTGTAATAAATTTCTGAATCTTATGTCCCTAAGTGTTTTGATACCATATCACTCCCCTAAGTTCCCTAACCCCATTCCCTATTTCCTAAATTTTTCCTACTCCCATCCCCACTCCCTACACTTATTTTCCACTCCCATTTCCTTTCCATAGGGTTTCAAAACTAAAAACACCATGGAGGAGGAAGACACAGATTTCATCGAGGAGGAAGAGGACAGAGAGGAAAGAATACCTCACAAGGGAGGGATAATTTTTAGGCTTGAGCCCACTAACACCAGAGAAATGATGGACTCACCCATGACAGTCACTTGCTTCAAATATGTAGGCTACTTTTATTTCTGTGAAATAGTTCAAAGAGTTCACCACCACCCTATTTTGAGCAGACTTTTCATCTCAAACCTTTAGGATAATTAGGTGACCCTTGTAGTTGTGACCTTCACCATATCCACACCTATCATTGATGCTACCACAAGGACACCTAATATGGGTGAGAATTGGTTTAAAGCCAAAGACCTTTATGACCAGTTTTATGAACCATTCATCAAACAAAGGTACAAAAATGAGAGAAAACAAGTCTTCCCTTTCAGTTACCTTCTTGATAGGTATGATCCCATGATGAAAATAATCATGAAGTACTTCTCTTGTGAAGGAAGGTTCTCTAGACTCTACACATATCATATCATATTGCTTATGAACTTCAGAAGAGTCAAGTTTCTCAACATCCCATATTATTTGTTCAGGAGCATAGAAAAAATGGCTTACATAGTATAGAAGAGAGAATATGATCAGCAAATGAACATCCTCTTCCGTCACTCTTTGATAAAAATCATTGTACTCCATCATCTAAACCAGTTTCAAATTTCATGGGATATCTTCATTGCCAATGATATTTTCACTGCTCCATAAGCTCATCATGCTGAAATGATCCCTCCTTCAACTCAGCCCTCTTCATCTATTCCTCCATCAACTCAGCCTACTAGACCCATATCATGACCATCATTAATATTTCAGAGCCAAATTGGGTCATCCAGCAGAGTTGTGGTCAAATAGCCTAAAAAGAAAAAAGAGGCTGAGAAGGATAAACAAATCAAAACCTGTTAGAGGGGACCTAGGTAGGTGTTTTCTCAACAGATTGTAGAAGGGACCTTGCCTTCTTCATCAGCAAAGAAGGTACATTAGGATGAGCATCAGAAAGAGGAATTTGTGCATGAGTAAGTCATGCAAGAGGATGAGGACCCTCATGATGAGGAAACATAGTTTGACTTGGTTGAATTTGATCAACAAGATGATCATGAGGCCTCAAGCTTAATTGTCAAATACAAGGATGCCAAAATTAGAGAGCTGCAAACTAACTTAAACAGAGCTTAGTTTGTCATTTCATTTCTTGACCAGGAAAATCAATAGTTGAAAGATCAGCAAGTACTTATGGAGCTAGATTTTCTAAAAACAAAAAGAAGCAAGGCCATGATGTCACTTGATGTCCTTTATCATGATAACATTCAAAGCAGTAGAAAAAGACCTAAGACAAGAGGTCTTAAGAGGGCTCTACAACAACATAATATTGAGGATGAAAAAATCACTTTTAAGGAGAGGATTGTTAAGGAGGTTGAAGATGACAGAGAGATATGGCTTGATAGGTTCAACATCCACCTTCAGAAACTCCTCAACAAGGCAAAAAAAGACAACAAAATGTTGAGAAACATGTCTAACAGGTATATCACAAGAAACAAGGTTTGTAGCATTAAACTCAACAATTGTAGGAGAAAGATAAGAAAAACCTAGCCAAGCAAAAGGAAGGAGACAATGTTGAAATCCTTGCAGAGGCATCTCTCATTGCTTAGCATTAATCATCAAGCTTCCACAAAACAATTTTGAAGTAATTTTTAACAAAGTTTTGAATTTTTGGGTTTTTGGAAAATTTTGACACTTTTTAGCACAACTAGACTCCCAGGAGTGCAACGCCCTAGGCGTTACACTTATTCTAGAGGCCTCCAAATTAAAAAAAAAGACTAAAATTGGATTAATAAGGTAGAAAATAGTTAGGTTAGACACTTTGCTATGCAAATTTGGGTAATCTAGCAGGGAAAAAGGTCAAAAAACACCCTAAAAATCATGTTTCTGCCATGTTTTTCAGCTAGGCATTGCGATCCTAACCAGTCTTGGTAGATTGACCTTTTGGAGGGTAAAAACTTATCATTTGTTGAAACTAAGCACATTTCTGGAAACTAGTCATGACAGAATTTCCAATTAGCTATCCTAAGCTCAATTTGGACATCATCAACCCCCTCAAAAGATGAGATGAGGATGGTGCTGTGCTCCTCACACTAGCATTGAGCTCCTGATCAGTGACTGATATTTTTGAAATTTTCTCAGTTTTTTGAGTTTCACCATGTAAAATCATGTTTTTACCAATGTAAATGTAATTATGATGTTTTTGTGTTACCTAGGGGTAAATACATTAGGTAAAATTCTTTTCGTGGATTGATGAATTAGTTTCACTAGAGTTAGTGATGAGTCAGTTTGACCTCCCTACACTTTAGGTTTGCAGTTCAACCTTTTGTGGATCAGCTCCACAACTCAGGGATTTGACCCCTGAGGTTGGGAGAAGTTGTTTCATGCCTATATCTTTCACTTATTTACTCATTTCACAGGTTGGATGTTGTGGTATTCATCAAAGACACTAGTGTATTAAGATTTTGGTAGGAATATATTAGATGAGTTGCAAATATTCTTTTGGGATTCATGTGTTACTGTACTTTGGTGTATTTTCTTCTTCTGTTTCATATGTATGAACATTTTGTACTTTCCATGCTCATTCTAGTTCTATGATATGTTTGATTCTCAAGTTTGATAAGAAAAATACATCTTTTATGCTTTTTTTTGGGAGAATGACCATAATTTGTTTTAGTTTCTTTAGTTTAAAAAGAATTCATGTATTTTCATTCTCTTTTTAGCACCTCACTAGTCTGATTGATCTCACCTAAGAACCCTAAAGTGTTAGAGTTCCTACCTACCTTGCCCCATCAGATGCCTTCAATTTTGATCTTATTTTCCTTGACCTAGTTACCTCTTTGACCTAATTCACTCATCCAACACCCAAATCAACTAATCAAAACCCCTGTGCTACTATACTTGGCCTAAAACCTAATTGATCTAGCCCTCTTGGCTATGATACCTTGGAGAGATCCCTATCCTACCTAGTAGGGCTAGCTACTTGGCGAGGGCTTGGTAAATAGTTACCTTTGTTGGTCTCTTCTGAGCCTCAGAGATATGGTGGAGTGCTAACATAACCTATAAAATGTTGGGAGGAGATCATTGTAAGGCAAGCTATGGAGATGAGCAAGGAAGGCTCACATGGCCGGGTTGCCCAAGGTTTTTGCCAAGGTTAATGCGATTTTATTAGGGTTGGTTTTCCTAGATTTGGGGTTTTCCCCAGTTAAATATTATGTGTATTGTTTATGTGTTTTGTTTTTGGTTATTTTTCCTTTTGTAAATCTCAATAAATAAGTTAATATCTCTATGGTAAATTTTATCATTATATTTCCTCAAACACTTAAGCATTTTTGTTAGTCTTTCTTTCAATAACAACATGAAAAATTTGAAACATATAAAAAACCTTACCTTTTCTTTTCATGAGGTAGGCCCAAACCTTTTTGGATCCATCATCTATTGATGTGAAAAAATAGGAGGCTCCTCCTAAACACTTTATATTTATTATCCGAAACACAATAGAGGGTATCAATTTTGATATATTTGTTTTCCTTTTATGGCCGCCTCTCATAAATGGAACTCTTGGTTTCCTACCATATATATAATGCTCACAAGGTTAAGTTCATAGGATTTCTAATCCAAATTTATGAAGGAAGAAAAATGAAATACATATTATAAAAGGAAAACTGAGACACGATGAAACTTGAAAGAAAATTGCTCGAATGGTGTTAGCTTATCTCTGAGAAGAAATGTGATGGATACACACATTTTCCATATCAAATTAAGAGAATGAAAGGCCATTGTTAACATAAGTAGCAATTAGGAAACCCTAAACATCCAAAATCCTAACCTAGGAGATGAAATTCCAAAATGCTTGTGGGCCACAATGGGGTTAGTTGGTACATCAAATTCTTGGGGTCATAACTTTTGCATACAATATTTTTTTGGCGCGTTTGGTATCCTATTGGAAATTTTTATCCAAAAATTACACATTCCAACTAGGGCCCATGAAAGATCCTATGGTTATCATATGGGCCCATGCCACATCAAAAAATCATTGTTTAGAGCCTCAAAATTGCCCTAGAATATATGACCCAAAAAAATATATAACAACTACCAAAATGGAAAATTGTTCTTGAACTAGTGGAATAGGTGGGTGCCCATAGATATCCACTTGGATTAGCCCTAACCTATTAGGAAGAAATGATCTCCATTTCATTAAGTTCCCCCATCAATTGGGTAATTTTATGTTAAAATTCACCCGAGGTGAGCTACTTGCCTTAGTGTAGGACCTTCCTTGCTTTGACAACTCGATAAAGTTGGATCCTTTGTTGAAAAGTGCCCTTAACTTATGTGTCCACAATCTTATCAACAGATGCATGTTCCATGTAGTTAGGTTTGAGATATTTTGATGTCAATATCTCTACTATATCTTACGTTTCCAATAATGACATAAAGTATGGCCAAAGGAGGTCCACATTGAACATTAGGTGAAATCCAAGGAAGAAGGGAATACTTAGATAAAAAACGTTGTCAGGCACATCCTTAGTGATGATGCGAGGTACATAGTGAAGTGGATCAAGCTTCTGATGGGGTCTTGTAAGTCACTCTTTCATAAAATGCAGCCAAATGTTGTCTCCCATATGAAATTTATGTGGAACTTGGTGTTGATAAATACACTACTTTTACTAGCATTGGATTTTTTGAAAAATGTGTTAAATACATTCAATGAATTTGCTGCATTTTTCGGCCCCAGAGTGAGCATGAGAAAATATTTCCTATGTAGACGCAAGGAATAGTGCTACATAAATAGGACCCAATGCTTGAAATCCCAAGCCCACCTATAAAGGGCTATGGTCGGTTGAGTTGTGGAAAGTTTTGTTTTAGTTGTGTGAACATAGGGGATACTTTCATCTCATGTCTATGAATGCTTGGAGTTTTGCATGTGTGACATATGCATAATCATATTATTTACCACCTCTATTTTTCCATAATTTTGTGAGTGGAAGGAAGTGGATTTTATGAGTTGGTTTCCAACGATGATAAAAGGGTCGACTAGAGTGTGCCTAGGAACCTTCTATACCAATCTAATATGATGGCCTATGGTATCCCAAAATATACCCAGACCTATTCGAATAATAGATTAACAGTGACCTTTGTAGTGATATTCTTCTTATAGGATGTGGGAATGACCATCTTATAAAATCAATTTAAAACCACAAAGACAAAATAATTTATATGATTGGTTGAAGGAAGAACATACATGTATTCCATCGAGATGGATTATCAAGGCCCTCGAGAGTTTTTATATGGGTGTGTAGGTCATACTTCTTAATGGTCATGTTTTGTAAATGACACGAGAAGTATAAGACCCAGTCTACTTGCTAGCAACCTCTCAAAGATAAATGATTTTTTAGCATGACCACTATCTTCTCCACACCAAAGTGTCATAATTTCCGACTATAGTGACCTTCCCAAAACATCTTTGCATGCTCACTTGAAGGAACACAAATATGGATTAAACGGCATAAAATTATATCTTGAATATGAATTTCATTGACAACCATGCATATGCTTAACACATAGTAGGTGGTAGCAAATTCATTATCACTATCATAGAGTTGGGGTCACGTAGATGCCTCATGTCCACGGGAGTGGAGCATCATGGTTAGTATTGAAACTGGAGGTTGACTAAGGAAGTTAGAAATGCAATTGGTGATCCTTGTCTTATATTTTATCTTGAGATGAAACTACTACAAGTATGTGGACAATTTTAAATAATGATCATTCTATAATTTTCCTTATGTTTGCATGAACTGTAGAGGCTTGTCATCAATGTAGATGATTGCCTCCTTCCTGAGAATGTAATGCTTCCTTGAAATATCTTTGTACAATGGAATACTTTTATTTATCATAGGTGGGGTACCTATGGATGGAATCTGATAGTGTCTCATGATGGTAGGCCAATGAATGATTTTTATAAGTAAGAAGTGCACCCATAGCATATTCTGAAGTATCTATCTCAATCTCAAAAGGTTGTTGTAGATATGGTAAGGAGGGAACTAGATCTTAGCATAGGCGATGTTTCAAATCATTGAAATCTTTATGTTGCGACTTGCACCATAAAAAAATTTCTTTTCCACCACCCTTGGTCACTTGGATGAGCACTAATACAATGTGAGAGAATCCCAATATGAACCTATGATAGAATTTAGCAGGGCCTAAGAAATTTTGAAGTTCAATTAGTGTGGTTGGGGCCGGCCAGTCACAAAGGACCTGAATCTTGGTTGGATCAACATACACACCATGATCATCAACAATGTATCCTAGGTATTTGACCTTATTCATGTCGAAGAAACATTTTTCCAAGCTATAATATAGCTTGTTCTCTCACAGAGTGTGAAGTTCATGTTGAATATGTTGCAAGTGTTCTACCCAACTCTTGTTGAATATGAAAATATGATCCAGATATAACATCGCAAAAGAATTGGTAAAAGCACAAGATGCCATCCATCATCCTCATGAAAGTTGTTGGGGATTTTTTAAAACCAAAGGTTATGATCAGAAATTCAAAAATAAATTCCCTGGACTTGAAGGAAGTCTTCCATACATCAATTGCTTCTATTGGGACCTAGTGGTAATTGGACTTCACATCAATCTTACTTAAGTATTTTCCCCCATTGATCTGGTTAAGAAGGTCATCAATTTAGGGAATAAAGTACCTGTTCTTGACTATTTTTTTTCCCTGTAATCAATGTGTAGTCATTAGGTCCCATCTTTCTACCACAAAAATACAATTAGGCTTCCGTAGGGTAAGGAGTTCGGTCAAATGTGTCCTTTTTGGAAAAGATCTTATATCGAGTGTTTTGTTTTTGGAGAAGATTTCTTCGTATTCTTCCACTATATTTTCCAATTTATTATGCTATGTGGAGAGGCCCTGTGTGGAGGCCACAAATGTGGTCACAATATTGTACTCACTTTGAGAGTGAATCATGAAGAAGACAAATTTCATTTTTAGGAGATAACCTTACTACATTTCTTAGCAAAGATCAACGAATTGGCAGTAGATTGAGCTACTTGTGGTATCGTGTATAGATGTCTAACCAAATTAATAATAACAACATTGTGAGGTTTGGAATCATATATAACATGACACTTCCATAAGTGTGATTGACCTAAAATAACATCAAAATATTTAACGAAGGAAATATTGCACAATACCTCATCCTTGAAGAGCTTGATGCCTGTTGATGCCTCAACAACCCCCCTTAATCTTTTGAAATTATGGGGCCCTCCATATATATTTTGCTAATATCACTGCTAGGATATTTTAATTCACTTAATTTGGGTGATTCCATTTTTCTTTGATTTTAATTTTGAAGGCTTCGTTGATTTTTTTTTTTGTTTTCAACTTTCTAATGGTTCAAATTTTTCTCAATTCCGTTACACAGTTCAAAATATATGACTATTCAAAGTCAAGTCATTTTCACTACGTACGCATAAAATATATATTTTGTTATGTTTTTATAAATTATATATTAAATAATTTTTAATATGTAAATAAGATTTAAGTAATTAATTTAGTTAATTAAATTAATTTATTGTAAGTTAATTTAATTTGATTAAGTTAATAAATTTAATCATTTTAATTTTTAATTTAATTAATTTGTGTATATATAAATATATCTATATATATTTGTTTATTTAATTAGTATTTTAATTTAAATAATTATTTTTTATTTAATAATCTAGTAATTAATTTTATTTATTATTTGATTAATTTTAAACTTAATTATAAAAATATATTGAATATTTTATTTCAAATATTTAATATGTAAATATAAAAAAACTACTAAGATCAAGCCCTTCATATATATATATATATATATATATATATATATACCACCGCAATCAACCCTGGGTGACATCACCCTAGAGGTTTTTCTCTCGGGATTTCATTTGGAGCTCCAGCAAATACCATTGAGGAAAAAAAATAGGGTGATGTGGAGGCTTTGAAGCATAAATTATTAAAGCATGAGGTTGAACAATATATTATAATAAGGCATATGGTGATGTTTGGTCTATTTATATTATAGTTGAGAGGGAGTACCACTCTCCACCCACGTGGGCCACCTCATCCACTCTTCTCCCTTCACACTCCTTTCCATTACGTACCATGGAACTAAATTTAAACCATTGAACCATATGTTCCTTCACCCCCTATTGTGACTCATTTTCATTTACATTCGAAATATTTTTCAAAACACCAAAAAAGAATATATGTTAGAAAATGTAAAAAATTGTATGTCAAAGAGGAATTTTGATTTACATGTTGGTGTACTAACATTATGTGCAGAGATGTGAAGGCAGGTTGTGTCAGGTTGATTGATGCATTAAGAACATTGCACACAGGTCAGGGTCGAGTCAGGCTTATTTGCAAGCTCAGGAGGGATTAACACTACAGAATATCGAATAAGCTCAGGAGGGTTACACCGTGGAGAAAAAAACATATTAGTAATTAAGATAATTTATTCGTCAAAAGAACGTATGCGAGCTTGTTGAATTAAATGACATTAATTATTGAAGAAACCGTATAGATTTCCTCAAGGCATAGAACTGGCGTATTTTCCTTAAAAACTTAGGAGTTTTGGAGGAAGTGTAAAGGGAAAAATAGACGATCAGGATCAAAGTGTAGAATTGAAGCAGAGAGATGGACGTCTGAGATCATAGCACAAAAATTAAAGTCAGATGGACGGACAAGATTAGATTGCGAGATCTAAGTTAGAGATAAGTGGTTGAGAATGGATATTGCAAATAAATATGCAAGAGAGTTAATAGTTTAGAGGTTGTGAAGAGAAGCCAAACGTTGGCCATAGGTTCTGTCACACATCGTACATCGCACTTCATAATTTTTAACACTTACCTCCCGCTTTTCATAACAAAACTCCCGATTTGTGATTTGCGGGCAGCCCCACCTTTGTCCTGCCACATCACTCTCCCCTCATCGCACTTCGCACATTGCAAGCTCAGGAGGAATGGTGTCAAGGAGTATTTTATAAATGCCGAAGGCCAAAATGCGATGGAAAGGTGGACGTGATACCATTCAAAGGTTAATTTGAATTTATTGAAAGTCCAAGATTATGTGCAGTTGCGTTGGTTTTATGAAGAAACATGGACACGGGTAGTGCGCTAGGGTAAGTGACCCGACGCAAAGCAAAGGAGAATAGAAAGTTGAATGCAGTAGGCATGAGCATAAGAGGTAGATTCGGGTAGAAGGGGACATGATAACCTTGGTTGAAATAGAACAACTGGGTCAAGTCGGGAAAGGATGTGTTATTGCAGAACTGTTTGAATACCGCATCAAAAGCAGAAAAGACATGACAACAAGCAGAAACGACAAATATTGAACTCTGGAAGAAATGCAGGGCAAGGATGTCTGATCTGTTAGGGAGACACATCAACAATTCATGGAGATGCATCAGTAAAAAGTTAGATTCAGAAAACATAACAATATTCCAAGATTTAATTTGTTTTTCTTGTCTATTAAGATCGAAGCTAGAGTGATGTCCTCATTTTCAATGTAATAGGTAGTTTTAACAATTTAGGTAGTTGAAGTAGTTTCAAGTAGTTTTAGTAGTTACGAACTATTTTTGATGTATTTAAGCAAGATAGAAAGAAAGAAGAAAGGTTGCAAGTTTCGGACCTCTGGAATACTAAAGCTTTGGTACTTACTTTTCTGAGTAATTAATGAAAGAAGCATCAAGTTTCCTACAATCGTTGATGGTGATTCATTTTTCCTGTGTCATATTCTGTTCTTTCTTCCTAGAATGAAGTGAAGTAAAGTAGTTGTTGGTCTCTTAATTACATTTGTGAGAAGAGTTAAGTAACCTTAATTTGTGCTCTTCCACTCCGACTCCTCTCCCTTCACACACTCTCTCTAGAACTTAAAAGTAATAGATTATGTGTTTACATCATATTATTTTTAGTTTCCTCTCTCTCAATAAATTCATTATGAAATTTAAGGTGATAGTTTTTTTGTTACAACATATCATTTTGAGCTTCTTCTACATTTCTTATTTTCCATGTAGATAGCAATAGTTAATGGAATTGTAGAGTCTTTCATAATTCCATATTTTTAAGGGTTTTAAATAATTAGTTTCCAAAGGGATTGAATGAAGACCACCTGATATAATTACTTTTGTGACACATTTTTAAAAATGTCTTAAGCATGGATTCCTTTCCACAACCAAGGAATTATCTCTTAAGAAACAACATTTTTTGGCACCGTTGCTGGGGATGAAGAGACAAAGTTTATTTTCCCTCGGGTTTTCACATTATTTCCTCTAGTTGTTTAGTGAGGAGGAAATGTTTGGCTGTGTTTTTTATTCTCAGAATTCTGGCTCACAAAAGGCCTCACACAAGGTTGGATACCTCACAGCATAATTTCCCTACTTTGTTAGACCCTGAAAGATTTGTTTCTAAAAGGGTTCAGAAATCCAAAACCCCCTCAACACCTAGTCCTACATTATCCGCTCCTAAGAATAGTTATTGTAATCCTTTGTTTGAAGATATCTCTAAAGTACTTCCTTTCTTGAAACAATATTCACCCTTCACACCAATTTACTTTCAAGAACCTAAGTTGGAAGAACACTCCTTTGAGCCCGTTTCTTTTAATTTTACTCAAGATAAAAAAACTCTAGTTGCTAGTCCCTCTACCATTGTCCATAAACCCACTCCCATATCAATTTTACCTCTACCTTCATTCATTTTCATAGCAGGTTCATTGACTGCATCTAACCAAAGAACATATCAATCAAGGTGCAAACATGGCAGCACTAGCCTTTTTGTTGAACATATATGCTCCACTTAACTTTCCACAACTAATGAATGCAATGCCTCAAGAGTATTTTAAATTACTCCCACATTTTACTGGAGAAGATGAAATAACTGCTGAAAAACACTTGCATGTGTTTTGTAATTTTGCTGACAATCTGAATGTAGAACATATTGATGTTGTGATGAGGCTTTTTGTTCAGTCTCTAGATGGAGAGGATGGAAAGCGGTTTAAGGTATTTCCAAACGATTCTATTAATACATGGGAAGAACTCGAAAATAAATTCACTTAGAGATGGGGTGAAAAAAGGGATCATCAATATTCACTAACATAATTCAAAGCGATCAAAAGAAAACAATATGAGAATATATCAGATTTTATCAAAAGGTTCAATAAATTGTATAACAATTTGCCTATAGAAATGAAGCCCCTCCCTGTTGGAGCAAAGGTAGTTTTTGCTGGGGATTTTGAAGCTGATTTTAATTTCACACTTAGAGAAAGGAGATCCCCTACACTGGAGCAGATACAAACAAATGAATTAGAAATTGAAGCTAATATGATTGCATCAGGGAAGGAGAAAGGGAAATAGCCAGTCCAAGAGAAGGGGAAAGAATCATCACAAAATCAAAAAATTGAAGATATGACAAGGGCGATAATTTTTTTTCAAATAAGCTAATTAAGATGGAATTGGAAAAAAAAAAATCCCAAGACAAGTACAACAAAACCAAGGAGGATTTAATCCTCAATTCAGAAGGCAACTCTTGCAAATTTTGCAGAGGGAAAGAAAAGATCAAGACCAGGTTCAAACACCATTGTATATAGAAGAAACACCCAAAGAGTCAGTAGAAGACAATCAAAAGGAAGATGAAGATCAAATATCCGATATGTACACAATAGAAGAGGATAAATATGAAGATTGTGAGGGATAATATCTTGAAGCTAAAGTATCTTTTGATCAACATGAAATTGATGAATACTGTAGGAAATTTATAAACATGCAAACTGAGTTACATAAAAAGTATGATTTAAGGTCTAGAAAGAGATCTAGAGTGTAGGATAATGAAGGTGAACAACAAGACTCTATTCCTCCTCCAATGGCAACTCCATAATAGAAGGAACCTGTAAAATAATTCAATAATGGAAAGCAACCTGTAAATTCAGTTAATAGAACAGATGTGCAGCAGGGTGAACCTTCCCAGAGCAAATCAATTGATACTCTAATTTTGGAGAGAGTTGTTCCTATACCCGAAAGAGTGAAGAAAAGAATTTTAGAAAGAGTGAAGAAAATATTTTTAGAAAGCGTAAAATTATAGAAAGAGTTAAGAAAAGAATTTTAAACAAAATCATGCTTTTAGTTTGACAAAAGAGTTGGACAAGGTAAAAATTTAGGTACCTCTTCTAGAATTAGCTAAAATACTAGTCTACAAGAAAGAGATTTCAGAATTTATTAATCTCACACAGATTGAAGATATAAGTGACACTGTGAACCTACAAGAAGAAAAGCCAGTGGTCATATTTGGTCCTCATGTAGAAGAAGTAGACCCTTCTGTTCAACCATTCTATATTTCTATGTTGCTTTATGATTTTAGTCTCCATAATTGTATGTTCGACTCAGGTGCATCCCACAATCTCATGCCATTATCTATTATGAAGGAACTAAAGTTGCAGATCACCAAACCTTACAGGGATCTGTATTCATTTTATTCCAAAAGGGTGAAATATGATAGGTTAATTAAAGATGTAGTAGTTTCTTTGGCACAAATTCTAGCAAAGAGTATAGTCATGGATGTAGTTGTTGCTGACATTCTAGCTAGGTTTGGAATGCTCCTGTCAAGATCTTGGGGAGAAAAGTTGGGAGGTGTTCTAAAATTGGATTTCACTTATGATATTCTTGTTTTCAATGGGGAAGAAAGGAAATTGTACAAGGAAACAAGGTTCTTGAAGACCACTACCAAGAAATATGCAGGAAATTCCCCTATTTATAGTCAAGAAACAAAAGATCTTTCATGTTTCATGTTGCATGAAGATGAAAAATTTGCTGAAGACACAAGGAAAAAGCTCTCTTCAGCAGTTGTAAATAATGAGCTGCACTCAAAAGGGATTTGGAAATGCTACTTTGATGGTACCTACTCCAAGGAAGGGATAGGAGCTGGATTCTTGTTGATATCACCAGAAGGTAAGCTCATGCCTTTTTCTTTCAAGTTAGAGTTTGATTCAACAAACAATGTAGTTGAGTATGAGGCCTTGATCATTAGCCTTCGAGTTTCTAAACAGATGGGAGTTCAATGTATTTTATTTTTTGGTGACTCTGAATTGATAATAAGGTAGATTAATGAAGAAAATGAAATTAAATTAGAAAAATTACAGAAAACACATATACAAATCTAGACACAAAGTAATGGCAGAAAAGAGGCTTCAGAGCCTCATGGTATTCTCATCATTCTCACTTATTAAAATAATTTAGTGTTACAATTTAAATAGATGAGAGAAAATGTCTTAAGATAGTTCGTGCTATCTTATACTCCTTTGGTTGAGATAATTTCTCACCAAACACCCACCAAGATAGGAGTTAGCTAAACTAACTCCAATATTTGAGGAACAACCCAAGAGTTAGGCACAAATTCCTAACTTGGAATATTTAATTAATTTATTTATTATTTTGGATTTATTATTGTTTTGTGAGAGAGGCTAACATTTCCCCCTTCAATTAAAATTCCAAAATAAGAACGAGGAACCATCTTCCAAGTTCTCATGTCGATCCTCAAAAACATTTCCTGAAAAACCGCCAAAGCTGGATGCTGAAAAACTGCAATCTGAAGAGACCATGAGTCAGCTGTATGTCTGATTCATCTCTGAATTTCACTTAACAACTCCTTCAAGTGCCAAGTTGCAAAAGGATCCATATGTCCTTTGCATGAAATCAGCATCCTTTGTCCACTGACAAAATTTGTTCAAAGCCCACTGGCTGATGATGTCAAAAACAAATCACTGTTGCTTTTGCTGTGTTGAAAACTGTTCACTGCTTCTTTGCTGTCGACTGCCCACTGGAAAATTTGTGGATGTGTTATAGCATCATTTTTCACCCTCATGTGATTCATGATTGTCTTTATGGCTTTAGGCACCCATTCCCACAGACTTGAACAAAATTCATTAAAAAACATTGTTAAAAATCCCATACGCGGGTATGCCCAGACTTTTCCGCGTGTATATGCGAGTCCACATGTACTTTTCCGCATATGCCATTAAAATCATTAAAAATATATATGAAAGTTCCCTATTTTCGGGCTGGGTTGATGGTTACTCCAGTAGTTCAACCACCCCAGCACGTGGCCAACTGTTTCCAACTGATTGAAACTACTTTGAGGGAGTATAAAAGCCCCTCATGTGCATGGCCTAAGGGAGAGAGAAATTTTATATACATTATACTCTGTTGGAATCCCAATTCAAGTCTGAATTCCCGTGCCTCCTCCAATTTCCCAGATTTATACAGGAAACCCTTGTTTCTTGGAGATGTTCATTCATTTATATGCCATCTCGAGTGCACAAGTCTTGAAAGTATCTTAGCGAGGCAAGGGCGGGATGGATCCGGACGACGGTCTGTTCGAAGATCGTGGAAGGATTCAGGTGATCTCTCCACTCTTTATTTCTGTACATGTTGTTCGTAATAATGAAGAACCATCTTGTTCCTGAACTTGTGTGTTAATATCTATTTGCATATGTGAAAAGATTGATTATTAAGCATTTCGACGGTATTTTGGCTTTAGAAATTAGGGAGTTGCGAGTTCGAATGGACTCGGTAGTGAATATTAACGAGGATAGGATATTATCAAAAGTCTTCCAGTATCAGCAATTTTAGTAATGAAATTGTTTCTTGAAGGCTATCCAACATCATTTAGCCACCATTTGATATGACAGAATTTTATGGGTGGCTAACACATGTTCTTTCTTGTTTTCCAGGTTGAAGAGGAAGAACGGTTGCTGGGGGTTTGGACCCCGCGGGATCTACAACGAACGTAGGACTACGGGTGAGTTCTACTATCATTGTTATCTAGTTTTTAGCATTTAAGTGTGGTTGTGTGTGAGTCCTTCTGAATAGCATGCCCTGATCTATGGAGGTTTTGACCCAAAAAACCTCTAGGGTGTTTTTTCCCGAAACAGAACTAGCGACTCCACTGGGGATCGCATTTTTTGGATTCCTCTGTTGGGTGGTTTCAGTTGTTTTAAAGGTTTCCAACAGTTTGAATCATTATTACCAGTCCAGTTAACTTTTTCTCAGTCAGACTGAAGACCTGGTTCTTTATCCAGGCTTGATATTTTTTATTTTTCATTATTTACCTTTTCATACGCGAGTTTGTCTATACACAGACATGTATACACGCAGTTTGCTTCAAAGGAAGTGGCAGTTTGTTTCAAAATTGTCAAGTAGCGTATGCCTGGGAAAATTAAAAATATATTATTTCTTGACTTTTTAGTCTTGTCTGCCTTGGAGACCTGTTCCTGCAGTGTCTTTAGAGTCTCTGGATTGTGTTGAAAGTGGTCATTGGCCTTTTTCTCTCTTGGTTGAAGACTGGCTTATTAGGAAAGTCTTGTTTTTTAGTGCTTGCATTTCTGGTTCGAGTACAAAGATCTCTTTCTGGGGATTCTTGGCTGTTCTGCTTAATCATAACAGAGATATTTCGCTCATATACTCTTTCCTCATTTTATGTTTTGCTTTGTGCTTGGATTTTTTCCTACTTTTGGTTGGTTTTCTTGAGTTCAGTTGACTAGGTCTTGTTGCAATTTTTGAAGATTCTTTCTTCGTTCTTTGAAGTTTTTGTTTGCTGCAAGGTTGTACTATTCTTCGGGGCTAAGTTACTGAGTTTCTTGTCTTCTTTTGCTCATATAAATCTTGCTACTAAGTAGCCTTATAAGATTTGGACCGTTTTTGAAGTTTTGCTTGAAATTCAGAGTTGTTTGGCTTGGGATTTGATAGTTTTTATTGGTCTCTTCGAGCTCTTCTTTTTATAAAATTCAAAAGCTCAAAAAACATTTTGTTTCATTATTTTCTTTTGTTTTGCATTTTTGTTTTCGTTTCGTTACATCTTTTGAAGCTTTGTTGAGATTTCTTGCCTTTGGTTTTTGACTTGATTTTGGAAAGGAATTGTCATTGGTTTCTTCCTCTTGTTTTCAAGCATATTTTGGTGTCTTTATACTGAGAGTTTCTGATTTTGGGAACTAGCTTTGTGGACAACCATAAAGAGATAAAACTGAAGGATCTTTGGGAAATTTCTCTCTGCTTTAGTAGGATTTGCATCTTAGAATTTGCATGCTCTTAGTTATTTGCATTAGGTGGACTTAAGCATTTAGTATTTTTCATAGTTTTTGCGAGTGTGAAGTTTGTTATCTGAAAAGAAAAAAAAAAAATTTAGTCTCGTAGAACCCGTGTAGAAATTTCTTTTCATCGAAAGGAAATTATTGCATTTGCATGTAGTTTGGTTTTCATTAATTTCTTTTCTACGTCACAAAACACCACGAGTTTCATTTCCGTATCCCTTTGACTTAATATAACAACCGATTAAAATAAGCACTATAATTTAAAAACAACTAGAAAGTTTTTTATTAAGTGTCATACACCAACTAGCTAGGTTGTAGGGCCTTGGATTAGGTGAGTGGAGAGTTAACTCTCCAAGGCCGCTCAAACAAAAACATATAAGTTTATTAATTGAGGGAAATCCAACTCCGTTAGGTGGACCGAGAAAGCTCTCCTCCAAAGAGTCAAGTGCGAGGGGAAGTGAAGGCCGAGAAGAGAGATACCCCCTCTCTGATTTGCTGAATCTGACCTCAAGACCGTTCCGCTCGGCTTCTGACATGGATTGGTGCCCATAGTTTCCATTCCTAGGTTCCACGTAGGTGACTGCGGGGGGGAATACCCGTGGTACCTGAGGCAGACGTTGTATCACTTCGAGCAGTACTTCTGGGGGGTGCCCTTGCGAAGCTTGGGTACTTGTGCTGGCAAAGGCTGTTGTTAGGAGGTCGGCGTAACTGTTCTGTTACCTTCGCTAGTAGGCATGGGCCATAGTTATCCCAGACTACTTTCGGGAGGTCCTATTCTTCGCTTTCTTGTATTTTGGTGTCCGGTCCTAATCACCCGGAGCGGAAATACCTGAAGGTTGTTTGCTTGATTGTATCTCAGGGATTTTTTTTAGTGAGTGCTCTTTGCTCCTAGCTTGCCTAGCTTTATACTTTATTGAGTCTAATTAAAATTTGTTAAAGTGGCTGATCAAGCGCCTCGTCGATCGAGGAGAATCCGGGGGTTATCTCCCGAGAGTCCAGAGCCTTCTTCAAGAAGGCGTAGGAGTAATTTAGCAGGTGAGTATCACCCTGTGGCATCTGACGTAGTGGAGAGAGATCCTCCACAAGGGATTGAAGGTTTCGTAGCTGGTTCTGGTGTTGGTTCCGAGAGGAGCGCTCCGCTCACCTCGAGAGTCTTATTTCCGCAGGAAGAAGAAGTACAAGTAGAGGAAGTGTCTCAACCCTCTGAGTCACTTCCATCTCCTCTTCCTCCTGATTATCCGTTCGTTGTTGAATACATCGGACCTGAGTCGGAGAGACCTGAAATCCTCCATATTATTCATACCTTTCGATGGCCACGACTGGGAACGCGGCTTCTGCTGTGAGTGTTGCAGGCATTCAGACTCCTGCTTCTGTTGAAGGAGGGGGCACTATTGCTATATCTTCGATTTCTTCTAGTACTGCTGTGTTTGGCTTTGGTTTCACCCAATCACATGCTTCTCAATCTGGTCCTTTTTGTTTTGGAATGCCCACTAGTGGGATTCCTTCTTTTTCCTTTTCCGCTGCTGTAGCTGGATCTACACCCATGTCTTCCATGGCTAGTGGATCAACTTCTTTTCAAGGGTTCCCCTTCGGAACTGGGCATATTCCTAGTTCGAATCCTTCTTTAGGGTCCTTTCCGTTCACTTCTCAGACTCAGAGTTTCAACCCTTGGTCTGGAGGTCAGAATTCAACTACTTTTACAGGTTGGAACCTTGTATTTACTACAGCGGGGGCAGGGAATCAGTTTTACGCCGGTCACCAAGGGAATGCTTCTTTCCCTTCGTCGAGTGCTTATCAGAATTTTTCCCCTCTTTCTAATGCCTGGAACCCCTATCAGGGGCTTTCCTCTTCATTCAATACTTCAGGAGGGGGAACTGGTCCGGTCTTTGGTAACTCTGCGTTGGGAGGAGGTTCTTCTCCTTTTTCTACGAGTTCTTTCTGGCAACCTGGTGCCTTATCAAATCCAGGGTATTCTTTTCAGAATGTTGGGAATTCATCCCATCAAGGATGGAATCCTCAGGCTCCGCCTCGTTTACCTTTTCTGGCAACGTTAAACTTGCCAGATCTGTCGAAATTGACGAATGATCCGATTCGGTACAGTCCGGGGTGGCCTTCGGTCCCGACCAAACTACCTTCAGACATTCCAAAGTTTGAAGGCAAGAATGGAGAGGATTCGGCTGATCACATCACCACTTTCCATTTATGGTGTTCTTCTAACTCCCTGATCGATGATTCGATTAGGTTGAGATTGTTTCAACGCACCTTAACTGGAAACGCTGCCAAGTGGTATATTGAGTTAACTGGGGGCAGTTTTGCTACATTTGGAGAGCTGGCTGTTACATTTCTAAATCATTTCCAGTTTCCCGTCCGTTATGACGCCGGGACTGAACTCCTAGCTAATTTTAAGCAGGACGACGCAACCCACATTTCTGATCATATTCAGGAATGGCGGAGAAGGAATAGGCTTATTAAAGCTCATATTCCAGGAGAATTCCTTTTGGAATGGTTTCTGAAATCTCTGCAGTCAGACATTTCTAAGGATGTATCCCTGTCTGGGGTATTTTCTGAGGAACAGGCTATTTTTAGGGCCCAGCAGCTGGAACTGATATATTCTCAGTCTGGAGTCCTTCATAAATATTTTCCCAATGCTCCTCGCTCCAAATTAGATTTATCCAAGACTAAGCCTGGTCCTCATGGTGATGGACTTATTGGGTCGATCAATAGTGGTGCAGCTAACCTGCTTACTCAATTGCAGTAGTTGTCTATACAATCTTCTCCTTCTGGTCAGGCTATGCTTGCTGAGTCATTGCCTTCCCAATCTTTATCAGTTAATGCCGTCCAAACTTCCGATCCCAAAGGAAATCAACAATCCGAAGGGAAGAAGAAAGGACGGAATAATAAGAAAAAGGGCAAGAATGGGAAGGGTAATGCGAATAAAACCAACGAGCATGTTGGTGAGGGTCCAAAGGATAAAAAGAAAGTGAAGTTTCCATGCAAGTTATGTACTGGAGACCATCTTACTCACCTTTGCCCTAAAATTCAGGATGCGCAACGCTTGTTAGCTCAGCAGGGTTCTTCCAGTTCCCAGGCTGTGTTGACAAACCCTTTTCCCCAAGGGCAACAACTAGTTGTTGGCGCGAATCAAAATACTGGGGCTTCCTCTGGGGGCACCCAGGAAGGGGAAATTCCATCAAACATATACATGATGAGTGCTCACGTGGATGTCACTACGAGATCCCGTGATTATGGCGAAGAAGAGTCTTCGAAAGCTAAGGGTGCTCCCGATGCTACTGAGCCGCTTCATATTACGAGGCCTACTGTTGAGCCTATACCTCGGATGCCAAAAGCATCTACTAAGCGTACGACGATTAATCCAAATGCTAGGGCTGCCCAGAACTACTCTATTGTGGAAGATCTGGCACAGAGTCCTTGTGCCATGTCGGCTCTTGAGGTGCTCCAGTCTTGTCCGGCTCAGCGCAGTGCTCTGCTCACTGCTCTTGGGGCTGTCGATCCAAAGAACTCTCTTATGATTACTTTCGATATGACTAATTTTAAAAAGAGACTCCCCCATCATATGGCTTTTCATATTAAATCATCGTACCAGAAATGAAATATTTTTTGGACGGTCGTTGATGAGGGTGCTTCCACATGTGTGATGTCGCTCACATGCTGGAAGGGAATTGGATCTCCCGCAGCTGTTCCATCTGCTACTCTTCTGACTGCGTTTGATGGTCATTCTCACAGACCGCATGGTATTGTCCCAGCTTTGCCCATCTGTGTTGGGGGAAAAACTGTAAATATAGAGGTTGAGATAGTTGATGCAAGCTTGGACTACAACCTTATGTTGGGGAGAAACTGGATTTATGAGATGGATGCCATTGCATCTTCATTATTTCGGATTATTTGTTTCCCTCACGAAGGGAGGATTGTTACAGTGGACCAACTGGACTGTCCTCCTGTAGACCCGAATGCATCTACTGACTCAACTATTCCAAAATTGGATAATACCAAGGTGCCTGTTGAGAATTTAGGGGTTGGAATGTATTCTTCCTTGATGGGTACTTTTGATATTCCACCTCCTACGGTTCATATAAATGCAATTTCATCCTCCAGGGCTCCTCTTCAAAGAGAGTTCTTCAGAACTCATTATTTTTCGGACCCTTGGACCTTACCTTCCCCTACCGCCACATTAGCGGAAGGTCAAGTGGGTGGAATGGCATTTCCAATGTCTGCAGCTGAGATTGCTTATCAGTCTATTGTTGACTCTGCAGAGTCCATCCCAGCTCCTCTTTCACCGGAAGAGTTGGATGGAGATGTGGCTCCGGCTTGGACACTTAGTTCTTCTTCTGCCCAGGATTGCCTTGATACCACTCTTCCATCTGAAGAGGCCATCATGGAAGCTATGACTGGTATAGATAGACCGTGGGATGATTTGCATCATCGGTCTTACTTTTTACCTGATTTGAGCGAAGTTGAAACGAGTTTTCCAAGTCCTCCGTCTCCTGGTCCTGTTCGCCCAGTCCTGAACCCTTTAGCACCAACACAGGTATATGCTGAAGGGAACATGGCTGTGATTTCTCCAACTATCCCGGTGAACATTTCCAGGGATCCCAATGTTATTGAGAATGTCTTCATCGGAGTTGAATGTTCCCCTGAAGAGATTCAGATTTACACCAATCTCTTTAAAGAGTATAGGGATGTATTCGCTTGGTCTTATGAGGAAATGCCTGGTATAGATCCATCTATTGTCCAGCATGAGATCAAGACTTACGAAAACGCTAAGTCGGTGAGGCAAAAACTTCGTCCGGTCAATCCTAGGAAGGCGGCAGCTATCAAAGCCGAGGTGGAGAAGCTGCTCAAGGCGGGAATCATTTTCCCTGTTCCTTTGACTGAATGGGTTTCAAACCCTGTTCCCGTAGATAAAAAACAAGGAACAATTCGAGTTTGCATTGATTTCAGAGACCTTAATAAAGCATGTCCTAAAGATAATTACCCCACACCATTCATAGATCAGATCATTGATGAGTGTGCCGGTAATGAGATTTTCTCCTTCATGGACGGTTTCTCCGGATATAATCAGATTACTATCCGTCCTAAAGATCAGCATAAGACTGCCTTTATTTGTCCCTGAGGTACTTTTTCTTACAAGAAGATGCCTTTTGGTCTTAAAAATGTTGGGGCTACGTTTCAACAGGCCATGTCAAACGCCTTCCATGACATCAAGCATATTATAGAGGCATATTTGGATGATTTAACTACTCATTCTCGAAAGAGAACGGATCATCCTGCTCACCTCTGTCGGATTTTTGAACGATGTCGTTTCTACAAGATTAGATTGAATCCGAACAAGTGCGTTTTCGCGGTTACATCCGGTCGGTTATTGGGATTCATTGTGTCTAGGGAAGGGATTAGGATAGATCCCTTCAAGGTTGAGGCAATACTTCGGTTGCCTCCCCCGTCGTCTATTTTTCAACTTCAAAGTCTACAAGGAAAGGCTAATTTTCTTCGGAGATTTATCGTAAATTATGCTGAAGTTACCAAGGGATTTATGAGATTGTTGAAGAAGGGAGTTCCATTTCTTTGGGATGACTTCGCTCAACGCTCATTCGATGCTTTGAAAAAGCATTGACCTCTGCTCCTTTATTGAGTCCACCTGATTATAGCAGGGATTTCCTTTTGTATCTTGCAGCAGCAGAATCTACTATTGGTATGGTTCTGGTTCAGGAAGATGATGCTCTTGCAGAGCATGTTATATACTATCTTAGTCGAGGATTGGTAGGTCCTGAGCTCCGGTATACTCCGATAGAAAAGTTAGTTTTAGCAGCTGTTCATGCTGTGCAGCGACTCCGGCATTATATTCTTCTACGAAAAACTTATGTTTTGGCAGCAGCCAATCCATTTCATTTTGTCCTTAGTAGGCGAGTGATTGGGGGAAAATACAATAGATGGATTGTGATTTTGCAGGAATTTGATCTTGAGTTTATGTCTGCCAAGTCCAAGAAGTCATTGGTTTTCGTGGAATTGATCTCTGAGTTGCCCTGTGGGGAAGAAATAGTCTATGATGAATCCTTCCCAGATGAACATTTGTTTCTTATCTCTCCACAGGATCCTTGGTATGGAGATATAATTTTGTATCTTCAGACTGCGAAGTTTCCCTCTACTTTTTCAAAAGATGAGCGCTGTAAGTTGCGTCACCTGGCTAAGAATTACTTGATTATTGGTGATGCTTTATACCGTCGAGGGGTTGATTCAATCCTGAGACGTTGCTTAACTCTCAAAGAAGCTGAGGCTATGCTGAATGATTGCCACAATGGAGCTTGTGGTGGTCATTTATCTGGGCTTGCTACAGCCCAAAAGATCTTGCGTGCTAGGTACTTTTGGCCTTCGATTTTCAAGGATTGTATGGAGTCGGTCAAAAAGTGTCATCCGTGTAAGGTTTATACTCAAAAAATGCGCGCTCATCCAGCTCCGCTTTTTCCAGTCATTACTGTCGGTCCCTTTACAAAGTGGGGTATTGATTATAATACTTGTAACCCGCCTTCGGCTAAAGGTCACAAGTACATTATTGTAGCAGTAGATTACTTTACGAAGTGGGTCGAGGCTATGCCTACTTTCGGAAATGATGGTGAGACAGCAGCTCTTTTTCTTTTCAACCAGGTTATTGCTTGTTTTGGTATTCCTAGAGAGATTGTCACTGATCAGTCATTTTCAAAATAGCATGATGGATGAGTTGGCTCTAAAATTAGGTTTCCGGCAGGAGCATTCATCTCCGTATTATCCTCAAGCCAATGGGCAAGTGGAAGCCGTGAATAAATCCTTGAAGACAATTCTTCAAAGGACAATCGATAAAGCTCGATCCAACTGGCATATCATGCTATATCCTGCACTTTGGGTATACAAGACGTCAATGAAAACTGCAACTGGCTTTACTCCGTTTCAGCTAGTTCACAGGTTGGAATCCGTATTTCCCATTGAATGTGAGATTCCTTCTCTTAATTTAGCTGTTGAACTTCTTCCTGACACTTCTAGTCTTGAAGAGCATCTCCTTCATCTGGAACATCTTGATGAGCAGCGTCGGGATGCCGCCACGATGAATGAAGCACATAAAAACCAAGTTAAAGTTCAGTATGATAAGGCGGTCAAGCCTAGGGTTTTTTCGGAAGGTGACCTTGTTTTGGTCTATGCCCAAGAAAAAGATGCCCTGGGGGCAGGAAAATTTAAGTCTATGTGGTATGGCCCCTTCATCGTTAAAAAATTCCTTAAAAAAGGAGCATATACCTTGGTTGATTTTGAAGGAAACGAGTTGTCGGAGCCCAGAAATGGGCTCTATTTGAAAAAGTATTATGCCTAGGCTTCGGCCTGACATTTTTCTTTTGTATATGGTAGTTTTGCTTTGTACATATCTGGTTGTTTTTCGATCTTTGATGGGATGGTGATGTTTTTTGATCTACTTTGGCAGGTTGTGTTGGATGTCATGAGTCATTTTGGTTTCGTCGATGGTGCTAGTAGACACACCCAGAACTTGGCTTCCGCGGCTTGGGTGCTTCATTATCCATCCAGTCAGCTGTTAGTATCAAGAGGGGTCTGCATTGGTCCTGCTTCCAATAATATAGCAGAATACACTGCAGTTATTTATCTACTCTCGGACGCAATATCTTTGGGTGTTGATTCGTTGGTAGTTTTCTTGGACTCGCAGCTGGTGGTGTCGCAGTTGAATAATACTTATCGGGTTCGAGATCCATTTTTACTCCGTTTTTTCTTGAGGGTATGTTTGTTACAAAGATCATTTCAATTCTTAACTTTCATTCATATTCCTCGAGCTGACAATTGGATGGCAGACTCATTAGCTAATCAAGCAATTGATTGGCACATTAATCATTCCATACAATAAAATTTAATCATCAAAAACACCATACATTTTTATACATTTGTCACATCACATCAAACATCGTTGTATATATATCATCAGAGTGTTCAAAAAACTATACAAAATTTTTATCCATAAGTCATACAAAAAATTGGGCTTAGGCCTGATCATGTTCAGTCTCAAAAAATATATAGTCATCTGATATATCATATCTATCTACTCCTATGGTCCCTGCCCAGAAGTTGTGTTCCTATAGAACACGATCGCGGTGGCAACTCGGCGGAATAACCGTACCCAGTCACGGGGTACTCCTACCACCCGTCTTTGGATGGCTTTAGGCAGATCTTCCACTGCAGCCATAGGTACTTGGCGAGTTAACCCCTCCAAGTTCCTTTGTACAGCCTGGAGGGTCCTATCTGGATCTACTATATCCGCCTCGCCTCTGCGACGCTTATGTCGTGGGTAACCCTCAGGTCGAACTGGTCCAATATCTGTTTCATGATCATTTTAAAATTGTAAGACATTTTGAATCCAATCAAAAACATGTTTGTTTTTTACATTTTTTCATACATATTGAAAAAATCCAAAAAAATTATATAAGTTAAAAAAATTGCAAACTTACCGACTGTGCCCCATGTCGCGCCTGGTGGAAGGACAAGGTCTGGATCGCCTCAGAAATCCATCCCGGCATAAGGATAGTCTTCCACAACGATGATTTGTTCTCTCCACCAAAGGAAGAACTCATCATCCCAAGTGGTTCGGGGAACTTCACTTCCCCCCAATCTCTTCATCAAGTCAGCCCATCAGGAAATTCTTGGGTCTCTCGGGCTGCTGATAGAAGAGATCACTTTGGGTCTCAGCCCAGGAATCTTCTCGAAGAAGAATTTCATCAAGATTGCACCATATCCAAAATGTTTTGTCTTTAATTTTCGGATAGAAGTCATTTTTTGCTTCATGTTCATTAGTAGAGCTGTGCACCAATCATATAAATGAGTTAAGCATTCCACTGCTATACTCATTTGAGTCCTGGATGCCTGGTGTAGGGAAGCAGATCCCGCTACCCTGCCAATGGTAAAAAGGAGGATTTTTATGTGCAAGTCTCTTAAATCTTTGATCACAATTTGAGTTCCAACTTTCTTGGAACCCTCTACGCAGTAGACATGGACGTAATCTTCCACGGTTAGCCCTCCCAGAGGCTTACCATGCAATTCTACTGGCTCCCCCCTCCGGGAGAGTCCAGTAATAAAATATATATCTTCCACCTCGATGCGTATGGGCATTTGATCTATTATGAAGCAGTCTTCTTCCGGTTCCCAATAGTTCACAAGCATTTCGAGCAACCAGACGTTACTCTTCATATTTGGCATTTTGAAAAACTTGAGCAATCCACAATTTCAGAGAATATTTAGTGATGCTTGATCCTGCATGACTTCATTGTCAATGGCACTGTGTTCACGCTCTCTCCAAGATATGGTCATCCTGCAAAAATTCAATAATTCGTTCATTAGCTATGCATTTTTTCATTTTGGGTTGCGCATACACGACTTTCTTTATGCACAGTCGCGTGTATACGCGACTTGGTCATTATAAACCCGCGTATGCGCAAACCCGTGATTTTTAGCAAATGATTCTACGGTGAAAATTCCTAATTTTTAACTTATGAACGGACAAAATGAATAACAAGGATGAATTAAGAGCTTACCTAACAAATTCGGTGAAGTTTGACGGTCAATTGCTCCTGTTTTGACGAAAGAGGATTTTTCTCTAGAGCACTTTTTCCCAAATCAGCAATGTAACAATGAACCAAATATAAGGTAACTTGTGTATTTATGCCCAAAATTGAAATTTTTTTGCAAAAATTTGTTATGCTTATTTTTTTCAATCTATCTTAAGCTGCATAACCCGGATGCTTGGAAGTGCCCAGATTGGTATATTTTCAGGTACATTTTGACGAATTTGAGATTTTTCCCGGTTTTTGATCCATGACTGCTGACCTGTCATGGCAGGTATATGATCTTCACTGGCATATAGGTTAGGGAATCCACTTTCCGTTGCATTTTGCATAGTAGCCTCCATTCTGATCACTTGCCATAGGGTCGATCCCATCAGGTCATGAGTATTACACCCATTTCACTCGCCGATTATTTAATCATGACTTGGTGGTAGAGCCTTCCTTTACATGGGCTTCCTAGTTATTTCCTCGCTATCACTTGTTGCCCATGCTGCGTTTTATGTAGGCTCGGGAGTCCTCTTTAGTCCCGCCATGACTTATGTGTCGAAGCTTCATTCTTCTTCTTCCTCACTATCATTTTTCTGGCTATTACCCTAGAGGCTCCCTAGTGTTGTTGAGTTGTATTACTGCATTGCATATTGGCTACTTGTTTATCCTGGCCTTTAGCCGGCTTCATTTGGACTCAATGTTTAAGCCAAATTTTGACCTTGTCTATTTGTACAAGTTAACCATTGCATGCACTTGGCTATCACGACTTGACACCCTTTTACCCATGGATGGAACATTCCTCTGAGTATTGCTTACCAGTGTCTACCACCTTGCATTGAGCATAGGATCGTTCCAATCCCAGGAACTAGTGCATCTGTTTCTTGATACTCGTTCTATCCTTTGTACCATAGCATTCTTTTATTCTTTTTTCAGGCTTATTATATGAAAAAGACAAAAAAATCAAATATAACAAAAAGAGCGGGAACGGGATGTAACTTCGTAATTTGATGGCAGTACAGTGTCAGTTTGTTGCCCTTGAACAAAGCACATACACTTATATATTTTCTTCATTTGGGATGGTTGTAGTTTTGACCTAGGTTCAGCCTTTGCCTTGTTTCACTGGTCAGTTCTCCCCCGGTTGGTTATTTCTTCCAATCATATGGAGAGTTTGTTTTTGCCTCCTGCATAACAGACTTATACAGTGTCACTTTTTTCTGCCATGGTCATCACGAGTCGTGCTTTTGTTCAAGGGAAGTCTAACTAGAGTCGACCATTCTACGGTGTCTCTTGAATCATTATTCAATCGGCCTTCCCGGTCTTTTCAGTATCTTGTTCTATCACATCAGATGTTTTGGTCTTCTGCTCGTGCTGGTTTGAGAAGGTCCCCATTGACTTCTTGCCGGCGGGTTTGTCTCTCATCGACTATGACACATTGCTCTGAGAGTAAACCTAGAGCTGCACACTGGCCCTATTTCCATCATTGATAGGTGACCTTGTGCTCAGCATTTGATCATCATTATGGGTCTTTGACTGAGTGGTTTCCCCTGTGTTCGACGTTAGCATACATTATCACACTTGGGATTTGTGCAGTACCTTGATTTCCATTTGACCCTATTGGTGGATTTCTCGCCTCTGTGTCAGCTTTCATTATTGGTTGGTTCAGAGGGTTTCTTCTGTGCGCTAGCTTCATCTTGTGCATGTCGGAAACGTACTTCGGTTTTGGTTCCATCACTCTACTTCGTCCAATTCCTTCCAAATCTTGGCCTGCGGGTTACACTCGCGCTGGACTGATGTGGGATGCCTTAATACCTTCCTTCCAGCAGATCTTTTCCCATCGACTCCGACTCATTGCTCTGGGAATAAGGTCTAGAGTCTTTTTGTCAGTACCTTAGGGTTTGCAGTCATCAGTGGCAGACTCTTCGCTATCGACGGTGGGGATTCATCATTGCCTCCTGATTGGTAGATTCTTTCAAGTGTTCGACTTCAACTCATTCATTCGCACTTGTCAGATTGTACTGGGGCACCTTGACACTCATTATCATTATCGGTGGGTTGTCTCGCATTGGTTAACGGGATACATCAATGCCCGGTAATCCAACGATTTCTCACATGGTCGACTTCAGCTCATTTATTCCCATTGTGTAGAATTGTGCCATAGTGATCAGTGAAGACCTCGGGTTGCATCAGCATTTTTCGGTTCACTTTTGACAGTCCATTCAGTTTCTTCCAGTGATGTTGTTCACCCTTATATGTTGCAGTTTAGTACAGCAGCATCTTATATGTTGGCTCCCGAGTTGCGTGATTGTACCATGAGTTCCACCCCTTATGATTTGGTACTTGGAGATTCAGTTACTTTTATGATCAGACATCCAGTTTCAGCATCATTGATCAGCTTTCTATATGTGATACTTAGACATTGATTCTGACTTGTACTTCCGGGCCATGCTCAGATGATTCATTGTGTATTTTCAGTTCAACTATACTTGTATACATGTTGGATCTATTCAGTACTTTCGATATGATGTATTTTTGACTGAGCATGGGTATGCCCGCCTCAACATGAGTTGACTCTCTGTTTTCTTTCATTGGTTTTTGGCAGGCTGAAATCTGGTGAAGTCCTCTCTTGTCCTTGCGAAGTTATTTCTATGTGCATAATACATTTCGGCCATCATGTACCCCTTCTGACCTCATATATTAGGGGGCATCTGTTATAGCATCATTTTTCACCCTTAGGTGATTCATGATTGTCTTTATGGCTTTGGGCACCCATTCCCACAGACTTGAACAAAATTCATTAAAAAACAGTGTTAAAATTCCCATACGCGGGTATGCCCAGACTTTTCCGCGTGTATACGCGAGTCCACATGTACTTTTCTGCGTATGCCATTAAAATCATTAAAAATATATATAAAAATTCCCTATTTTCGGGCTGGGTTGATGGTTACTCCAGTAGTTCAACCACCCCAGTACGTGGCCAACTATTTCCAATTGATTGAAACTACTTTGAGGGAGTATAAAAGCCCCTCATGTGCATGGCCTAAGGGAGAGAGAAATTTTATAGATATTATACTCTGTTGGAATCCCAATTCAAGTCTGAATTCCCGTGCCTCCTGCACTTTCCCAGATTTTTACAGGAAACCCTCGTTTCCTGGAGATGTTCATTCATTTATATGCCATCTCGAGTGCACAAGTCTTGAAAGTATCTTAGCGAGGCAAGGGCGGGATGGATCCGGACGACGGTCTGTTCGAAGATCATGGAAGGATTCAGGTGATCTCTCCACTTTTATTTCTGTACATGCTGTTCGCAATAATGAAGAACCATCTTGTTCCTGAACTTATGTGTTAATATCTATTTGCATATGTGAAAAGATTGATTATTAAGCATTTATTATGGTTTATATAATGTTTCACATGGATTACACTAACATTTAGGAGCAATGTATGCTGTACAACTAGGTTTCCGTGCACGTTCTTTATTGTTTTCCAGGTTGAAGAGGAAGAAGGGTTGCTGGGGGTTTGGACCCCGCGGGATCTACGTCGAACGTAGGACTACGGGTGAGTTCTACTATTGTTGTTATCTAGTTTTTAGCATTTAAGTGTGGTTGTGTGTGAGTCCTTCTGAATAGCATGCCTTGATCTGTGGAGGTTTTGACCCAACAAACCTCTAGGGTGTTTTTCCCCGAAACAATCGATCCAATATGAGTTTCTTTTTTTAATTTTCATTAATAATATACTTAAAATTATTAGATAAAATGTGTCAAACAATCTATTAATTCACATCTGTTTAATGTTCTATAGGGACCAACAACTCAGAAAAGGAATGTTGTTCTAAGAAAAGAAAAAAAATAGAACATGCAAATGAAAATGAATTGCTCCTTAGCTCATCTGGAGTGGTGCTAGAGGTTAACGAAAGGGGGAAAATATTTTACAAAAGTTTGAGGGATCTAGTGGAACAAATGTATAGACATTCTTTCCACTTACAATACAAAAACCAATCCAATGATTCCAAGAACCAAATTTTATCTAAACTACAGGAAGATTTTCCAGAGAATTGGTCAATGAGACATGTCAGACTTTTAATAGCAAAAACGTACAACAACAAAAAATAAGGAATGAAAAAGTAATATTCCTTTAGATGTTTGTCTAGAATTATTTATAAATATCACTTTTGTTATACTTATTTTTCATATATCAATATAAAAATTAAATAGTTTATTGTCATGTTACATTTTCAGGAAGATTATGAAAATCTCAAAAGATGAACGAGCTGATATCAGAAATATGCCAGTAGGAATGTCCAAAAAGGTGTACAAGGAGATGGTCAAAGAAATGGAAAAAATTGCATTGCGGGAGGAGCCATCTCAACAACAACGTGCTTCAAATGTAATATGTAATCATTGAATTTTTCGATCATTAGGTACAATAAATAAACAATTTAGCATTAAATATTAATTTTCAAATATTTTCTTGCAGAAAAGAAAAGAAAATGGAACCCATTCAGCACATAAAATAGGACGACAAGGAAGAAAAGAGTTGATATCTAAGTTTGTGAGTAATTGTTACTTCCTTATAACAACTTAACTAGATTTCATTTTTTTATTTTTTAAGTTGTTTTACAAAAATTATCATTGAATGTCTTCAAACAGGTGCTAACATACAAAGAAGAACCATCAGACGAATTGATTGAAATTGGGTTAAATATGGGTTGTGAGTATATGTTGGCATATCAGAAATTAATTGTGGAATTTGTAAGCATCTATCGATCTTGTTTTACTGAGCTCCGTCTATAATTAATAGAACACAAAAATCTTTTATATTAAATATATGATTTGTTATGGGGTATAAAACTTGCAGGAAACAAAGTATGGAACTGTGCCAACAGATGAAGTTTTGAAAGAAGGTATAGTACATGGTTTTGCAAGAATGTATATAGTTTATGAGTCAATTGTTGCTATGGAACGTCATTTCTTTTCAATTTACATTGATGTAATATATTAGTTAATATTGCAATTTTCATTATTCTCACCAATGTATATGCACTCATTACAACTTATTTTTATTTTTTTAGATGGAATTTGAAGAAGAAGAAAACAATCAACACTGTGAGCAAAACATTCCTGAAAATCACCAAAGTCATCGAAGTAGCTCTAGCAGTGATAGCAGTTCAAGTGAAGAATGATGATCACTATGTTTGGATATCAAAGCAAGTCGTTGTATTTTTTGAAATATTTGTTTGTGAAATCAGACATTTTGTTTAATGTAATGGACATAGTGTCCCAATTGAAAGGCAAAGGGATACCAATAACTATCCCATTTTGTATGAAAAAGATTGTTTTATTCATATATATATGTGTGTGTGTGTGTGTGTGTGTGTGTGTGTTTTAATTTGTTCTATTGCATTCTCCATTGTTGTTCTCAAATGCACTACTAAAAATTTAATTCACATCAATATTGTTTTTTTTTTTAC